>CAUYQG010174104.1:0-20207 GCA_963574415.1 Tarsius wallacei
GGATATTGGCCTGTAGTTATCTTTCTTTGTTGAATCTTTACCCGGTTTGGGTATCAGAGTGATGTTAGCTTCATAAAATGATTTGGGGAGAGTACCATATTTCTTGATTGCCTGGAATACTTTCAATAGAATTGGTGTCAGCTCCTCCTTGTGTGACTTGTAGAATTCTGCTGGAAAGTCATCTGGTCCAGGGCCTTTTTTTTGTAGGTAGTTTTCTTATGAAATAATCGATTTCCTTGGTTATTATTGGTTTATTTAGGGTCTCAATTTCTTCTTGTTTCAACTTGGGGAGGTTGTGTGATATAAGAAAGTCCTTCATTTCATTTAGGTTTTTGAATTTGTTTCCATACAGGTGTACATAGGAATCTCTGATAATCTTTTGTATTTCTTTGGGGTCAGTTGTGACTTCACTTTTTGTACTTCTGAATGTGTTCATCTGGGCTTTTTCTTGATCAGTCTAGCTAGGGGGTTCATCAATCTTGTTTATCCTTTCTAAAAACCAGTTTTTGGTTTCATTGACTTTTGTATTATATTTTTTTCTTCTATGTCTTGAATTTGGACTTCTGTTTTGGTGATCTGGATCCTACTGCTGAAGTTAGGGTTTTGGTGGTCTTGCTTTTCTATCTTACTTAGGTGATTTGTTTGAGCAAACAGAAATAAAAGCTATCTCCCCATCAATGAATAACAGAATTAAAGAAGAGGTTAAAAAAGGGGGGGGGGGGGGAGGAAATCTACACAAATGAAAAAAAAAACCAGAGGAAGAATATGAGTCTCACACAGACCCCTGAGAGGTCAACCACTGAGAATACAGACTCTGGAATTCAAACAATAAAGAGCCCCCAGAATGACTGGTCTCAAACCACAAACCAAGATACCAAGATGTTAATAAAGAGAATAAATAGAAATGAGGAGAGATAAGAAGAAAGAATGAAGGAGTTGATAACTGAGATAAGTGAGATAAAGAATATAGTGAATGAAATAATCAACAACCTAATAAACATGGAAAGCAGAATTAACCAGGCAGAAGAAATAATCTCAGAGCTTGAGGACCAAAATATGGAACTAATCCAAACTGTTAAAAACATAGAAAAGAAACTTAAAAAGATAGAACAAAACCTTCAAGAGATGAGCGATCATTTCAAGAGACCAAACCTAAGATTAATTGAAATCCCTGAGGCAGATAGAGAGATAGAGTTTACCCTGGAACAAACATTCTATGAAATTATGCAAGAAAACTTCCCTCATCTCATCAGTGATGAGATCATTCAAATACCAGAGCTTCAGAGAACCCTTGCAAGACAACAAATGAGATGACCAACTCCCAGACACATAATGTTCGCCTACAGAAAGTAGGTATAAAAGAAAAATCCTAAAGGCAGCAAGAGAAAAAGGACAGACTACCTACAAGGGAAGACCAATTAAACTAGCAGCAGACTTATCTCCAGAAACACTTCAGGCTAGGACATCTTGGAGCCCAATCTTCAAAGTTCTCAAAGATAAACAGTTTCAACCAAGAATTACCTACCCATCCAAGTTAAGTTTCATCAGTGATGGAGAATTAAAATCCTTCTTAGACATTCAATCCCTGAGAGTTTACACTGCATCCAGACCAGCTTTATAAGAAACACAAGAACATATTAAACACAGAAGAAAGGAAAAAAAGAATGACAATGTCCTTCAAAAGAATGTGGGAAAAAGATTGAAAACACACATGAATCAACCCAAAAATCAAAAGAAAGACAACAAACAAACAAACAGCAGCAACAACAACAAACTCTATAAGAATCTCATGACAGGGATAAACTCTCACATCTCAATAATTAGCCTGAATGTGAATGGACTAAATGCACCACTGAAAAGACATAGAATGGTAGATTGGATAAGATGTCATGAGACTAAAATATATTGTCTCCAAGAGATTCATTTCACCAGAAAGAACACTCACAGACTTAAAGTGAGAGGATGGGAAACAAAATTTCAGCCAAATGGAACACAAAAGAAAGCAGGAGTTGAAATCTTAATATCAGCAAAATACGCTTTAAGCTATCAAAATTTTTAAAAGATGCAAAAAGTCACTACATAATGATAAAAGGTTCAATCCATCAATAAGAAAGATCCATCCTAAACATATATGCACCCAACATAGGAGCACCAACTTTCATGAAGCAGCTTCTAGGTAAACTAAAAAAAGATATTGACTCTAACACTAACATAGCTGGGGATCTAAATACCCCCATAGCAATCCTAGACAGATCATCAAGACAAAAAGTCAACAAGGTTATCCAGAACCTCCACATGATTCTTGACCAAATGGACTTAATTGATGCCTACAGAACACTCCACCCAACAACCACAGAATATACATTTTACTCATCACCATATGGAATGTACACTGAGATTGACCACATCCTCAGCCATAAATCAAGCATAAGCAAATTCCATAAGATTGAAATTCTGCCATGTACCTTCTCAGACCACAGTGGAATAAAAATAAATATCAACACCAGCAAAGTTCCCCCAAAACCCACATAGACACCAAACACTATGATGTTAAACAACAATTGGGTCAACACGGAAATCAAAACAGAGATCAAAAGATACCTGGAAAAAATGAAAATGACAAAACATCTTACCAAAATCTCTGGGATGTCATGAAATCAGTAATAAGAGGGGAATTTATATCTCTATGAACACACATGAAGAAAATGGAAAGATCACAGATCAGTTATTTTGTAGAATGTCTCTCAATTTGAGTTTGATGTTTCCTCATGATTAGATTCAGGATATGCATCTATTGCAGGACTATCACAAAGATGGTGCTATTTTCTTATTGTATTTTATCAGATGGCATGTGGTTTGGATTTGTTGCTACATTAATCACTCAGTTAAGGTTTTGTGTGCCAAATGTTTGTACTGAAAAGTTTCTTTTTTGCTTTATAATTAATAAGTGTTTTGTGAGGAGTTACTTTGAGACTTCGTAAATATTTTGTTCTTCACCAAACATTCTATTTTTTTCTTACTGCGACAAAAGCATTTCTTTCATATAAATTCCAACACCTTTAATCAGAAACACTGACAATAATCAATCACAGGATTCTCTCTGAGATGAGTTGGCAAGTTATTCCTGTATCTTAACCTTAATAACCATGTATACAAATATATTTCTTAATGCTCAACATCTTCAATTCAATTATTAATTCAAAGCAGCCTAAGTTGTACTATTTTGTAGGTGTGGGGATTCTTTTATTCAGTTATATTGAGATATCATTGACAGATAAAAATTGCATTTATTTAAAGTGTACAACTTGATGTTTTGATATGTGTATATATTATGAAATGATTTTCACAGCCAAACTAACATATTCATAATTTGTACATAGTTACCATTGTGTCTGGAGTGTTGAGAATATTTCAGATCTAGTCTTTTAGCAAATTATAAGTACGCAATATAGTATTGTTAACTAGAGTCACCATGCTGCACATTAGGTCTCCAGGAATTATTTGACTTGCGTAATTAAAACTTTGTACCGTATGACCAACATCTCCTCCTTTTCCCCTCCCCCAGCCCCTGGAAACCACCATCCTACCCTCTGCTTCCATTAATTTAACTATTTTACATTCCACATATAAGTAAAATCATGCAGTATTTATCTTTCTGTGTCTTGCTTATTTAACTTAGTATAAGTCCTCTGGCTCCATCCATGTTGTCATACATGGCAAGAGTTCCTTATTTTGTAAGGCTGAATAACATTTCATTATATATATATCTACTCATCTATTGAAGGACATTTGTTTGCATATCCTGGCTATTGTGAACAATGCTATAAAGAACATGGGGGTACAGATATCTCTTCAAGATACTGATTTCAATCCCTTTGGATATATACCCAGAATTGTGATTGATGAACATGGTAGTTCTATTTTTATTTTTTAATGAAAAGTCATACATTTTTCCATAATGGTCATGTTAATTTACACTGCAAATAGCAATGTACAAGCTTTCCCTTTTCTCTACATCTCTGCCAATACTTGTTATCTTTGATCTTTTTTATAATAGCCATTGTAACAAGTGTGAGGTGATATCTCATTGTGGTTTTGTTTTGCATTTGCCTGATGATTATAGATGTTAAGTTTTTTATATACCTGTTAGACATTTTAATTTCTTTTTTTGAAAACTATTTAAGTCCTTTGTCTATTTTTTAACTGGGCTATTTGTATTTTTAGTTTTTGAGTTGTGTGAGTTCTTTTTATATTTTGGATATTAACTCCTTATCAGATACACAAATGTTTTTTCCCAGTCTGTAGGTTGCCTTTTCCTTTTATTGATTGCTTCCTCTGCTGTGCAGAAGTTTTGATTTGACATAATTTCACTTATCTATTTTTGTTTTTGTTACCTGTCATATTAAAAAAACTATTGCCAAGACCAATGTCATGGAGATTTTCCCCTATGTTTTCTCCCAGAACATTAATGGTTTCAAGTCTTACATTTAAGTTTTTAATCCATTTTTATTTGATTCTTATACGTGGTGTGAAATAGGGTTCCAATTTCATTTTATTTTTGCATGTGGATATCTAGTTTTCCAAATACCATGTGTTGAAGATACTATCCTCTTCCTGTGTATGTTCTTGGCATCTTTGTCAAAGATCAGTTGACTGTAAATATGTGGGTTTATTTCTGGGTTTTCTATTTTGTTCCACTGGTCTACATGCCTGTTTTTATGCCAGTACTATACTGTTTTGATTACTATAGCTTTGTAATATAATTTGAAGTTAGGAATTGTGATGTCTCCAGCTTTGTTCTTCTTGTTCGAGATTGCCTTGGCTATGTGGTGTGTCAACTTGTTCATTCATTCATTTATATTAGTATGGACTAATATACTAGTACATTTGTATGGTTTCCTATTCTAGGCAATGGTTTATAATCCATTACCATCATTATTTATTTTGATGCTCAAGTTGTTTTAGATTTGGCAAATGGGAGCTTCTTCAAGCTGGCTCCTGTGTCCTTTTGTCATGTTCCCTTTCTTTGAAGATTTCCTTGCTTGCTGGTGCCCCAAGATGTTGGCTTATCTTGTACTTCCATGTTCTAACTGTGGAACCAGCCCTTTCTCCAAGGAATCCTGGTTCCTGTAAGTGGAAAGTAATATTTAGAAGCCAAGTTCTGGGTGTTAGGTGTACTAATTGCTATTGGAGTTTTGCTGATCTGAGCCACTGTCAGTAAGGAAAACATGTAGGTATAAACACGCACACACACACACATACATACACACACACACACACACACACACACACACATACATGCTCACATGAAATCTAAATGTATTTCTATATCTATCTCTCTATATTGAAATGCATGAATTTTCACTAATACTTCCAATTCCAATCCAATACCACAGGGTGCATTCTATTTTTTTCTCTTCTGTATCTATAATTCCCTTCTCCCACAATGAGAAATCTGACTTTCATTACTCAATATATTATTAATTTGATCAATTTCCCAGTATGTGGCCAATTTACCAATTCCATTGCCAAACTCTCCACTGCGTGGGTATCCTTTTTACCATATTTGGGCTCTGACACCCCTTGCCAGCGCATCCCTCCACACAAACTCCCTCATCAGTCTTCTTGGGCTCTGACTCCCCCACTTAGCTAGTCCCTCTTTACCCCTGCATGGATGCCCTTTTCATGCCTGTTGGTCTCCAAAATCCTGCACCACGCCACCTTTTCCCTGCCTCCTGTCCATGCATAGATGTAGTGTTCATACCAGTTGGCCTCCAAAACCCCACAATAGGCCAACATTATACATTGATTTCCTCCTCCCCTGCTTAGTCTTTGACAGCCCAAGAAGGACCACTCTCATGCAGAGATGCTTTCCTCATTCTTGCCAACCAGCTCTCCTACCCAGAAGTCCTCTTCACCCTGCGTGGGCCAGGTAGTTCTCCCAACTCTCTTTTGCCACAGCTGGCATAGTTTTAGGACTAGCCCAAAGTAGCATTTCCCACAAAAAGCATCCTTGGTGAACTATATGATTATCTTATGTATAAGTTAAAGTCAACTTTGGCAGTGTTCTTTTTAATGGAAACATTTTAAAATATGCCCTGAGGGCAAAATTTTGTCATGTCAGCCTCCCCTAGTACAGTACAGAGAATACTGGTAGCTTACTTAACATTGTTGCATATGCATTATTTATAACAGTGAAAAGAAGCAGACAAACCTAAATTTCCTTCAGTAGAAAACTGATTAAATAAGTCATAATATATCCATACGGTGGCATATGATGAAGTTCTTAAAAAGAAATAAGGTCAATCTATAACACTGACATTGAAAGATATCTAAAATATATTGTTAAGCAGAAAAAGCAAGGCTCAGAATAGTATCATATTATATCATTTATAATATAATATAATATAATATAATATAATATAATATAATATAATAAAAAATCCTGCCCACATATATACTGGAGGTGCAAAAAATGTGTACACATTTTGAGAGATGTTATCTATTAGTTAGTCAAAATCGGAAGTATCTATTTTTAGCTTGCCATAATCAGAAGTGTCAGGACTCTGATGGTAACCACTGTGAGCACCTCTTGTAATGGCAAATTGTCAGACGTGACTTGACATCTTTTGTTATTGGTATATATTGAGTATTAAAATTTTAATGCAGTTTTTCCTTTCTTAAAATATGTATACACTCTTTGGCACCCTCTGTATGTGCAGAAACAAAGGTCTGAAGGATATATGCTGCTAGATTAAGACTGGTTATTTTTGAGGGGATGCCTTTCTTGGCAACTTTTACTTTTGATTTTATATTATTCTGTACCATTAAATTTTATATACAAATCAAAGGCTTCTTCTATAATTGGGTAAAGATGATAGAAATATTCTTTTAAAATAAGTTGCTGCAATTGAAAAGGACTTAATGTGGGGATCAGCATTGATTGTTCCTTAGTATGACATTACCTAATCTTGGGAATGGCATGTGTGATAGGACAGGGGAAGAAAGAGATATAAGAAGAAAGAAGGAAGAAGCCGAGAACTTGGCTTTTTTGAGCTCATCATAGGCTCTGTCATTTCCCCTATCATATGCGACTTGCCTCATCAGCTGGGAATCCTCACAGTCAATTTAAAACATAACTGTTAGCAAGAGGAAAATAAGGAAAGGACTTAGGTTCTAAGAAATGGTATGCTGACCAGGTGCAGTGGCACACGCCTATAATCCCAGCACTTTGGAAAGCCGAGGTGAGAGGATCGCCTGAGCCCAGGGGTTCGAGACCAGCCTGGGCAACTTGGTGAGACCTCATCCCTACAATAAATAAAAAAATTAGCCGGGTATGGTGGCACATGCCTGTAGTCCCAGCTACTTGGAAGGCTGAAATGGAAGGATCTCCCGAGCCCAGCAGGTTGAGTTTACAGTGGTGGTGAGCATGCCATTGCACTCCAGCCTGGGCGACAGAGTGAGACTCCAACTCACAAAAAAGGAAAAGAAAAAGAAAAGAAACGGTATGCTTTTGCCTGTTCCAAGTAATATTAGTACATGAGGGACCAAATTGTACATTTTAATCCAAATTAATTTTACTCTAAAAACAATTAAACAATATTGCCCTCATTAATAAGGCCTAAATGTATTTTATAGAAAACTTTTAGAAAAAAGCACTTGAAATACTGGTGTGTCCATTTCTGGGAAATAGCTTTGTTCATAAAATGGGCTACGACTGGTGATAGTTCTTTTTCTCTCCTCCATTCTGCTAGAGTTTACACATTTTATATGCTGCATTTCAATTTACAGCCATATTTTGTTAAAGGGGTGTGTGTGTGTGTGTGTGTACTTGATCTTTTTTTTTTTTTTAATGTGGCAATATCAGCTACCTGATTGGGCTCACCTCTACAAGCTTCCCATCAATGCTTCTTTAATAAAGACTTCCTTAATGAGTCTCTCTCTGTTGCCCAGGCTGAAGTGCAGTGCCACGCTCATGGCTACTGCAGCCTCGACCTGCTGGGCTCAGGAGATCCTTCAGCCTCAGACTTCCGAGTGACTGGAACCACAGGCATGTGCCACCATACCCAGTTAATTTTTTATGTTTTTGTAGAGACAAGGTCTTGCTATGTTGCTCAGGCTGGTTTTGAACCCCTGAGCTCAGGCAATCCTTTCACCTCCGCCTCCCAAAGTGCTGGGATTACAGGTGTGAGCCACTGTGCCCGGCTTAATGAGCACTTTAATGAGCATTAAAGTAACCTGTTTAAGCCTGACTTTTAGTTACACTATAAGTTTTTCTCTGGTTATAAAGATGAATGATGTACATCTTAGAGAAGCTTGACAGTAGAGAAACATTATTAAAAAGAAAAAAAATCACCTGTTAATTCCACTTTGCTATTCAAAAGATAGGAGTGATAACATTTGTTTATATTCTGTTCTATTCATTTTTTGTATGCCTTTTCCCACTTGACTCAAATAATGTTTTGGTTTTTTTTTTTTTTTTTTTTGAGTTGGGTTTGCACTTTGTCACCCAGGCTGGAGTGCAGTGGCACAATCATGGCTTACTACATACTCAACCTTCTGGACTCAGGCGATCCTTCCACCTTAGCCTCCTGAGTAGCTGGTACCACAGGCATGCACCACCATTCTTGGCTAATTTTTAAATCTTTTTATAGAGATAAAGTCTTGCTATATTGCCCAGGCTAGTCTCGAGCTCCTGAGCTCAATCAATCCTTCCAACTTGGCCTCCCAAAGTGCTGAGATTACAAGCATAAGCCACCACACCCGGCCCATTTTTGCAATTTGCTTTTTGCACATAACTTCATAACATGTATTTTTTTGTGTTTTTACAAAACTGTCCATAAACATAATTATCTTTTATATTTTATTGTTAATTGACAATTTATAATTACACATATTTATGGGGCACAATGTGATGTTATGATTTATTAATACAATGTGAATTAAGAAAATCAAACTAGTTAACATATCCATCACCTCAAATGCTTATTAATTTTTTGTGATAAGAATATTTAAAATATACTCTCTTAACACTTTTGAAATGTCCAATGTACTATTAATAACTATATTCATCACACTGTTCAATAGATTAAAAAAATTTTATTCCTTTTTTTCTAATCAAGGTTTTGTACCCTTTGACCATCACCTCCTTATTATCCCCAACCTCCAACCTCTGTAACCACCAGTTCATAAATTTTCATTCCACCATTCTCTGCTTCTATAAGTTTTAGATGCTACAAATGTGATTTAGATTGTTTAGAGCATCAGTATTTGTCTTTCTGTGCATGGCTTATATCACATAGCACAGCATAAACATAATTCTTAAGGACTGTATAGGATTCTGCCATACGCTGTACCATAAGTTACTTAACCTTTAGTTTTTCTCTATTATAAATCAGCTGTAATACATATCTTCACATATTAACATAATATTACTATCTTACTTACATAACCAACACCTTAAATAAACGATTATGTGGAAACATTAATTATGCAAATAACATAAGACAATATACAGAAAGAGAAATATTAAGTTTTCTTGTTAAATTGCATTATTAGTACATAACAGTATACCTTTACTATTGCCAATATGTTAAAACCGCAAAGCCATCTAAAGAAAAGTATGTATAGTTCTCAGTATATGTGTAATAATCAAGAGTGTAAAATAACTCATGTCTTTATTGGGAGCGGAAAAGAAATTTTTGTTATTGTACTCTGGTTCTGTACTGGATATTTAAGTACATAATGCTTAAGGTTGATGGTGAAACAAAAATATTGCTGAAATCAACCACCATGAAAGAAAACCACTGGTGAATATTTTATGCAACGGTTATGTTTTATGTAAATTTGAATTTTGAGAATCCATGCTACTTCTGTTTCTCTTACGTGCCTGCCCTCTGCTGGAGTCCCAAAACTTACTGAGGTATTAAGTAATCTTGCTAAATGTATTTAATACAATAGAATAAGTTAAGGGAATTATATACTAATGTTTCCTGTATTTTGCCTAAAGGTGCTACTAAAGTAAATGATTGAGCATAGGCTTCACTCTTTAAGTATTGATAATTTTATTTTATCATTAATAATAAATAAAGTGAGTTGGGGGTCTCATTCTGTTACCCAAGCTGGAGTGCAGTGGCATAATCACGATGATCATGGCTTACAGCAGCCTCAATCTCCTGGGGTCAGGTGATCCTTCCACTTCAGCATCCGGAGTAGCTGGGACTACAGACGCTTGCTACCAAGCCCTGCTAATTGTTTTGATTTATTTATTGTTTTTTGTAGAGACTAGGTCACATCATGTTGCCAGTATGTTAAAAATGCACAGCCATCTAAAGAAAAGTATGTATAGTTCTCAGTATATGCGTAATAATCAAGAATGTGAAACAACTCATGCCTATATCAACAGTGGACTGGTCTCGAACTCCTGGGCTTCAGCAATCCACTGGTTTTGGTCTCCCAAAATGCTGAGATTATAGGCGTGAGAGCCACTATAGCTGGCCAACAGAGAATTTTAGATATTTTGACTTTCAATCTCACAATTTATAAAAATATTAACATCAATAGCCTTTCTATATCATGTAGAAAGGTAATGCCTAGGTAAGACCATAACCTTTCAAAACTTTCCAGGCTTGAGAAGTTGGGTGGGGTGGAGGTGGAGCAATGAGGAAATATCCAGCTTGACAGTAAATTAACAAACTAAAAAAGCCCAGAATAATTTTGTCTGTTTGATTAAAATTATAATCCCATTCCATTAAAATACAATTTTAAACATTATATTTAGGGAGTATAAACTTAGTTGATAGTAATAAGAACTATTCATGTAGCACTTATTATTTGCCAGGTACCTTCTAACTATTTTACATAGGTTAGTTCTTATATATGTTAGTGAATACATACATGTGTTAGTTCATTTAATCATCACAGCAACCTATGGAATAGGCATTTTTACATCTCCATTTTGCAGATGAGGAAATGAAAGTACAGGCAGGTGAAGTAATTTCACTAAGTTTGCCAGTTCACGAGGCAGCTGACATCAAAACCAGATTGTTTAATTCTAGACTCTGTTTCCCTAACCACTGAGCTCCACCACTTCATTTCATGTTATTGTTTATAAAATTCTTTGAATTATAGACTTACTGTCATCCTTATCTTAGAAATAATAAATCAAAACTCAGAGATGTTTGGTTAATTTCCTAAGTTACCAGAATTACAAATGTTAATTGAATCCTCTGAAAAAGTACAAATATCAAGGATCCATCTGTCTTTTTTAGAAGGCTAGTTGCCATAAAGGAAGATAATTTTATAATTCCTAAGGGCTCTAAATGTCCTTCCTTTAATTGAGTTTTGTGATAGAAATGAATTATTTGACATCCTGGAGCATTTTCTGTGCTAATTCTAATAGCTGTAGTGATATAATTCTATCTTAAATTTTATTAACTGACATAAAAGATATAAAGTTGTGTGCATATTTTGTTGATAGACACTTATGGAAGAGAGAGTTAACTGAAAACAGAAATCTTAATCAGCTACTCAAATTTAAAGGGGAAAAAGTTGGCTTCTTGTTTCCAGAATTACCTGGTGAACCCACAAAATAGTTAGCATCCTATTTTGTTTGTGTCACAATCCTTCATTTGTGCCAAGGATGTTCTGGAGTGGGAAGAAATTTAAATGACCAAAACTCAAATAAAATCCCCAAGGACCTAAAGTTTGAGGTGATAGAAATGCCACTTTAAAACAATAGCTTTAAAAGATCATTGGGATTTAGACGTTGGGCAAAGACAACAAACAATTAAAATGCTGGGGTATTGTGCAGCAGATGTGATAGAGAGGTCAGAAATCATAATTGGTGTTTGGGATGTGGGAGTCAGAAATGTAGCAATGTAGGAATCACAGTTGAGATTAGGTATCAAAAGTCTTGAGACATGGAAATGGAAGTTAGACTACAGGAATCAGGAACTTTGGGATACAGGAGTGAAAAATGACAGGATGATGATATTGGAAAATTTAAGGTTTAAGAGTTGAGTTGTAGAGATGAGAATCCATGGGCTGTAGATGAGCTATGAAAATCAAAGGTCAGGAATGGAAATCTTGTAATAATGGAATGTCTCATGTTGGGTTACACCTCCACTGAAAAAAAATATAAAACTATAAATATACATGTATTTAACAACAATTATATATGAATATACACGCAAACTCATACACACATATATATAAATATACTTAACAATTGAAGGCAATAAAGAAGGCAGGACTTAATTGGGCACAAATCTTGTGAGAAGGAAAGAACAAAAGGCAAGATCCAAATTTACCTCGGTTTCACCATCCCTCTCACCCCAGAGCATTTCCCAAGTGGTAGCAAGGAACAACACAACTAAACAGAAAGCAGCAGTCTCAAGACATTAGGACCAGAGGCTGGAATTTGGGAACAAGAGCAGTCTGGATTTGAGGGACAAAATTCTAGAAAGGAGGAAACTGCAGAGATATGAGCCCCAAATCTATATACAAAATCCTTGCAAATCATCAGCCAATCCCAAGATGTACATGCACAGAAAGAAACTTCAAGAAATCCAGCATAACAATAGCATCTAAAGAGCTGAACAGAGATTTGAGCAGCTGCACAGTGCTAAGGAGACAGAGATTAGGGTACAAGCCCCACAAGGTGGAAAGATCTTGGTAAACACCCCAGGTTTTTAGCTGTAATTCATAATAAAGACCATGACCCAGGAGCAAGGTCAAAACTAAAGTTAACCAGTATTAAAAAGCTTAAAACCAAGCCTCAAAGATCTGTTGGTACTCTGCTTACTATAATAGAAAAAAACTTAACCCTCTTTGGAGAAAGCTGATCATCCAGAGCCTCTACAAATTTTCTTCTACTCTGTCTGAATTCAACAAGAAATTATGAGGTATGCCAAAGAAAGAGGGCCAAATATCCAAATCCAGGAGGACCCAGATGATTCAGATATTGGAATTATCAGATAAAGACTTTAAATAATATTACTAAAATGTTCAAGAGAATAAAAGAAAGATAAAGAATTTCACTAGAGACTTGAAATCTATTTTTAAAATGAGAGAAATGGAAAAATAAAAATTAAAATTTTGAAGTGAAAATTCTAGGACTGAAAATATTATAATAAAAACTAAAAATTCAATAGAGGGTTTGTATAGAAGCTGCTGAAACACAGCAGAATAGAAACATGCAGAAAAAAATAAATAAAGAAAGAAAATGGCAAAAAGTTCTAATGTATGTGTAACTAGAGTTTCAACATGGAGAGCGAGCTTGCATAAATGCAATATTTTAAGAAATACTGGCCAAGATTTTTCAAAAACTGATGAAGAAGGTCAGATTCACATTTTTAAAGTTTTATGAATCTCAAGCTGAAAAAATATAATGCAAACACACAGAGACTTGGTGGCATCAAACTCAGACTGCTGAAGACCAAAAACATAAAAAAGAAGAGGAAAAAATTTTCAAGTAGCTGGATGTGGAGGAGGAAGACATATTATTATATTGTCTATAAAGGAGCAACAGTCAGACTGGTAGCTGACTTCTTAACAGAAACAATGGCAACCAGAAGACAACAAAAAGACATCTTTAAATGCTGAAAGATTTAAGAAAAAGAAGCCAACGTGGAATTCTATACCCAGAAAAACTATCCTTTGAAAAATGAAGGTGAAATAAAAACCATTTTATGTGAACAAAAGCTGAGATGATTTGTTGGCAGTACTGTTAAGAATTTAAGGGCATTTCCCTCTAAATACTAAAGTACAATGTACCCAAATGGAAATGTTTAAATTGGAGAAATGAAGAACACCAGAAATAAGTGACTTTGACCCACTTCTGTTCCAAGAAATTCTCATTCCAATAGAATCATTTAGTGTAAAACGTAAGTTCATATTAAATGAAATGTAGGCAAGGAATAAGCAGTGTAAAGCTTGAATTTTACAACTTAACACCCTGGAGGCATGGCCAGTTTTAATTTTAACCAAAATAAAGTCAAAGCATTTTAAAGAAAAATGAAAGTGGGCTCTGGGAGCAGGCGTCAAGGGCAGCAGTTGACACGTGAGAGTCAAAGGTTATGGCTATGTGAGACCATGGCTTGTGGATGTCAGAGGACAAGAAACTCTGTGAAGACTGTTGTGTTGTGAGGGTCAGGGGTCAAGAAAGCCTGAGGAGATTCACGAGTCAGGGGCGGCGGCTCTCAGTTGGGTTGTAGGAGTTGGGTCAAAGGACAGAGGTCGGAGGTCACGACCCACCAGTACCGCAGCGGTTGAAACTTGAGCGCAAGGGGCGGTTGAGATTCCGGCGCTCCCGGAGGACACGCCCCCTCGGGCCCGCCCCGCACGCGCCGCCTCCGACGCCCCGCCCCGTCCAGCGTTTCGAACGCCGACGCCGCGCGCGTCGGAGGCGGCCAGGAGCGAGCGAGCGCGAGCCGGCGAGCGGCGCAGGGACCCCGCGGGCGGCTGGGGCTTCGGCGGCGCCCGCCTCCGCTCCCTCCCCTCGGGCGCTCCGGGCCCGCCGGCCGGCGCCGCCTCCCGGGAAGATGGCGCTGCACTTCCAGGTCAGTGCGCTCTCCGCCGCTGGAGCCCGAGGCCCGAGGACGGCGGCGGAGGCCGCAGGGCTGTGGGCTGGCGTCCCCGGAGCCTCAGCCCCTGCCTCCAGCCCGGGACCCGCGGCGCTGGAGCGGGCAGCGGGCCCGGGCCCTAGGAAGGGGCGCCGAGCCTGGGGGCGGCGGGGGGAAAGGACGCGGCCAGGCTAGGGCGCGCCCCGGGGAGGCGCGGGTGCTGACGGCCGGCCGGGCGCCCCCCGTTCCCGGCGCGGCGGCGCGGGCGGGGACCCGGCTGCGGCGGCGGCCAGGCAGGTGGGAGTCCGAGCCGGCCGGCGTTGGCGCCTGTCGGGCAGCCGCCGCGCTTCGGAGCCGCCTTCCCGCCGCGTCGCCGGCCGCGGCTCTGTCGCCAGCCCCGCTCCGCCCTGTAGGGACGGAGCTCGCTGGGATCTTGGGATCCGCGGGAACGAGCGGCGGCAGCTGCTGGACTTTAATTGGCCGGAGGAGGCAGGGGCTGTGTCTGCAGGGAGTTGCGAAGGAGGCTCCGCCGCACCCTCATTGGAGGAGACCCGGACCGGCGCGCGCGCGCTGGGATCGGAGGGGCATTGAGTAGGGGACGCGTGCCGCGTATCCTCTGGCTGCTCTGACTCATTCATTCAGTCATTCAACAAACATTTATTGAGTCTTCCCACTGTGTCTCAAGCACTGAGCAAAGTTCTAGGGATAAATAGTGACATCATCTTATTATCGCCACCATCACTGAGCTCCCAGATAATTAGGGTGCAAGTGAAAACGTATGGTAGAATTAGGCACAGAATATTATGGGAACACAGAAAAAGGGACAGTCAACAGTGTGTGTGAGTGAAAGAAGTGAAGCAATGCCATTGTACTCTCAGACAAGATGCTTTCAGTTTTTCTGCATTTCCATTCTTCCACTTACTGCTTAGTTATTGAGTACCTGCTGTGCTACGTACTGAAGGTACAGATCTGAGCGAACTTAATGGTTTCTGCTCTCAGGGAACTTACAGTCTGGTGGGCCTTAGAAGAATTGTGGTTGTTGGCCCGGTGAAGAGGAAGGGAAGGGTTTGGGGCAGAAGGACATGTGAATTGTGGAAGAACATGATGTACTGCAGGAATTTTGGTCTGGTTGGAGCATAGGATTCATATAAAAGGGAAGGGACCAGGGAAGGCTGAGGATGGCAGGAGACGGCCTTGGAGAGTAACGCAGATTCATAGGACCGTGACAATGTGTCCAAGTATCACATTCCCCTTGTGGACTTCTTTGGTCCTCCTGTGATCACACTGACTTATTACTTGCTTATTTATTGATTCTTCCAAACGGTCTTTTCTTTCCAGCCAACACTCTGTCAGGTAATTGACGGCCCCAGGATGTTATAGACCAGGAGATAGTGATTACCTTTTGACTCTGCCATTTCTAAGGGTCCCGAGGTCAAAATAATATATTACCACTTTAGTAAATATGCCCTCTGGGAAATTTTCACAGGAAAAATCTCACAAGGAGGATTTATGGATTGTATACAGGTAATCAGATGTTCATAGTGCAGGTGTAAATCTTGAAAGTAAATTAAAGAGTATGGTGGAACTTTGGAACTTTTTCAGACTTGAAAAGATGATGCATAGTAAATCACTAAGTCCTGGAAGACGTCTTCATATTTAGATATGGTATTGGAAAAATTAGATGCCAATGCCAACACTACCCATGTTGGTTTCCCAGGAATGTACTGTACAGTAAATAGTTTAAAAGTGGAATTGGAGAAATAAAAGATCAGACAGTTTTGGTGACTAGAAAAAAATGGAAGCTTCTCAGTCTGAATTCTTTTTTAGCAGATGGAATCATATTGTTATCTGGTTAACTCAAGGAGCATTTGTTAATAGTGTTAGCTAGTATGTAGTGTTTTGAGTTTTCATACACCTGTTGTAGAGTTGAGCGACACCTAACTTGTGAGGTGTGCATATATACATTTTATTCTTGAAGACATTGAAAACAGTTGTGCCCAAAGTTATAGCATTAGAGTAGGTCTAATAACTCATAAGTTCCATATTTCCACTACCTATATCTTACTGTCACCTATCCTACAGGGAAGCTAGTCAGAAATTATGCCATCAAGATAAGATAATATGTAAAGAAATAGATTTGTGTAGGGTGAGGTTAGGACACTTTTTCACAATCTTTTTCCTATCATGACATATAGGACAAAAATGGTAATTGTGTGACTCATTGACAGACAGCTTACAGCCAAAGACCAGTGTGGAGTTTCCCCTGTCTCAAGCCCTGCCCTGACTGCCTGGAGGACAGAGGCATCAATACCTCAGACATATCTATAACCTAGTCAAAGCATGTGCATTCTGGTTAGAAAGCTGTAGGTTAGGATACCCTATCCACAATGAGAGAATGGTCTGGATTTCCTGAGGAGGCATATGGGGGAGTGAGAAAAGAGAATTGGGAACAAGTAAGATGTAGGTACTTTAGATAGGACAGAGGGACCTTGGTGAGAGTCAAGAATATGTTAGGAAAAATATAGAGGACCCAGTTGGTCCAACTTTTGTGCTCTTGGGATCATTTCAGAAGCAGGACTATAGCCATGCTTCTTAATCCTCAGTCAGGCTACCTGATGTGATCTAGATGTGATTGAGAGCTATTATTTTTTAACATAATGATAGCATTGAAAATGGGATTTGAGAAAGAGCATTCTGGCAATATGAATTTGAATGGGAGAAGATCAGTATGGTCTTTATACTGACAGTAACTGAAGAAGTCAATTATTTATAATTTATTGTGGATCAGGCACTAGATAAGCCTTACCCCATCTTTTCTATCTTAGTAATATTTTAGAAAGTAGATATTATTGTCTGACGTTTCAACAGTGAGGCTTAGAAAGGTAATTTGCCTGAGATTACATAGTGAGTGAGTGACAGATGTCAAAGCTTGTGTTGACTCCATTGAACTGGTGGTTTTTGAGTCAAACTGTGATGTTTCTAAAACCCTACTGCCCTCCACTCTTATTCCCAAAGCAGCCCTTGAAGAAATCCATGGTACTGGTGGCCACAGTTAGAGAATATTGCCTGTTGTACTACTGTCTGTGAATATCATGTGATGGTGTTAAGTATGCATTTTTATAGAAGAAGAGTTGGTAGGACTTTATGACAAATTAGGTGTGTACCTGAAGGTAGCCATACTATGAGATTTGAGAATAGAGTCTGCAAGATTGCTCTTACTTCTGATACCAACGCAAGTTTGGGGGACCACCCTCTGGTTCAGTAGTTTATCAGAAAGATTCACATAATTCACTGAAGCTTGTCTCAGTTGTGGTTTGTTATAGTGAAAGAATACAGATTATAATTGGTCAAAGGATGGAGACACATAGGGCAGAATCTGTGAGGGTTCAAAACTAAGCTTCTGTTGTCCTTAGGACATGTTGTGCACACGGCATCAGTGTGTGGCATTCATTATTGATAAGTAGGGAAGCTCACCCAAGCTTCAGTATCCAGGGTTTTTATTGAGGCTTCGATACTTAGGCCTGATTGATTGTCCCTGTGTTTGAACTCAGTCCTGGGTTGACTGATACGTTGTGATCCAGTGGCATATACTTCATCTTTCTGGTGTGGCCAGCTCCTAATCTATGACTATTGGTATGGCCAGCATGTGTCCTAAACAAAGATACTCCTAACAAGTGTGACATAGATTACTTCTCAGAAACTGAGGGTGAAGGCCAGATATCTCTTAAGACAAGCCAAATTCTTTAATGTTCAGGAGGCACTTAGGGAGAGGGAAAAACAATAACATCAAGCTTGTAAATCTAGATCCTGGTTTAGATCTCTGAAACCACTGAAAACAAAGGGACACTTGAAATGGAAATGTGACAAACATGTTCAGTTCTGTTTCTGACATTTATGGGTGATTTTTAGCATATTTCTAGATTTCCAAGAGGAAGGAATTTGTAGACAAATATATAAAGACAGTGGACAGATAGAATAAAAGCATGGACTGCCAAGCGTGGTGGTATGCGCATCTTTAGTCCCAGCTACTTGGGAGGCTGAGGTGAATTGCGTAATCCCAGGAGTTCTGGACTGTTGTACGCTGTACTGGTCATGTGTCTGCACTAAGTTCGGCATCAATATGGTGACTTCTTGGGAGCAAGGAGCCAACAGGTTGCTTAAGAAGGGGCAAACTGGCACAGATGTTACAGGCTAAAACTCTGGTGCTCGTTAGTAGTGGGATCATGCCTGTGAATAATCACTGCACTTTAGCATGATCAGTATAGCAAGACCCTGTCTTAAAAAAAAAAGTATGGACTAGGATATCATCTATTGGTAGGTGATGAGTAAAGGATGGTAAGATGGCAGTTTGTGAGAAGACAACATGTACTTGGGTTCTATAGACTTGTATTTGACTCAGAACTCATTATTTACTCTGTATTTGATTTTGAGCAACATATATATATTTGACCTCTGCTTCAATTTTCTAAAAAATTAATCTGTAAAATGAATATACTGAAAATACGTACTTTGCAGGATGGAAATAATTCTGTAAACTATAAAGCACTATAACAAGTATAACAATTCTTTGTGAGAAAGAAGAGTTCCAAGAGGCCCAGAAATACGCCTTCAAGGATACTCAGGGAAAGGTATTAAAAGGAAGAAGGGGAGGGGGACACAACATCAATAAGGGTACTTGATTTCAAACCAGGCAAAGTGGGGGTCAAGGGAGGCCCCAACTTTACCTGTATGATGACTGCTTGTATACCTAATCCTGAATTGCACCCCACATCTTTAAAATAAAAATAAAAATAAAAATTTTTTAAAAAGAGGAAGAAGAGATTTTGGGAAATGAATAACTTTAAAATGAAGGTAGTTTCCATTAATGGCAATCAAGAAGCTTAATTCTGGAAGACAGGAAAGATACAGGGAAATAGCTGAAAAGAGCTTTAAATTCAATTGAAGTGGGATTTTTGTGGTTCTTCTATTTTTTTGTTGTTAATAGGAAACATTCCCCCCCAGATCAAAAGACTTTATCCTCTTTTTTCCCAGCTTTGTTGAAATATAATTGATATATAATACACTGTATATGTTTAAACTGTGCAATTGGATGAATTATGACATTTGTATACATTTGTAAAATTGTCACAAAAATCAAGAAAATGTCATATCCATTTGCCCAAAAAAGTTCTCTTGTGCCCCTTGGTAATTCCTCTTTACTACTCCTGTCTTCTTCCACTCTTCTGTTCTCCTTCCTCCCCAGCCAGGAAGCCACTGATCTGCTTTCTGTTCCTTAAGAACCATACAATATAAACTCTTTTTGGTCTGGCTTCTTTTGCTCAGCATTCACCTGTTGATAGATACAATACAGTTTACGTGTGAGAATTACTATTTAGAAAGAAGTCATCATTTGAGGACCAATTGTATGTAAAGTACAAAGGTCAGAAATAAGTCTAGAGTAATTTGGAACATCCTTGTTTATTTTTATTATTTATTTATTTATTTATTTTTGAGTTGGAGTCTCACTCTGTCGCGCAGACTAGAGTGCAGTGGCCGCTCCCGGCCACCGCAGCCTCGAGCTGCTGGGCTCCGGCGATCCTTCCGCCTCAGCCTTCCAAGTAGCTGGAACTACAGGCGCGTGCTACCACGCCTGGCTAATTTTTT
>CAUYQG010174105.1:0-52770 GCA_963574415.1 Tarsius wallacei
TTGGTAGACAATCCACTGAACTCTTTCCCTGCTGAGGGGTTAAAAGTTCCCCCTGATGACCAATCACAGTTTGTGGAATGTGGCCATTCAAGAGAACAGAGAGTTGTTAGTTTAACCTTAAATACCTGGTCTCCTGATCACTGCACAGCATTCTGGAAATCTTTAAAATGGTGTAAGACCAGTTCTAGAGGGGTGTTGGGCTTAGAGCCTGATTACCCCATGGCATTAACAACAGTAATTGCAGTATAGAACCTGACAGTTACAAACACCAGGCACAACAAAACAAGGACAAGGACCCAATAAACAGACCCGATTGCCCAAGGGCAAAACCTAAACAGGGGACCCTGGTGATGTCTCACTGGGACCCTGGACTCAGGAATTAATGCTGCGTCCAGTTTTCCTGGAAGTCCAAACAGATGTGCGCACATACAGAACAGAAACGTGACTTACCTCTCTGAGGACTTCAAGGGTGTTGTGAGTCTGCCAGGGATGGTGAGCACTGAGCCCACCTGGCAGTTGGCCACCTGAGAGTCCATTCTGTGGGCACCAGGCCCATCCGACAGCCAGCTGCTCTGGTGCTAACGAGCGTCATGAGTTTACAGGCTAGCAGGCTCATGAGGCCAGTCAGTCTAAAAGACCGTGGATTAAGCACTCGATTCCCGGCCAGTGCACCAAATGATGTAGGGTCCGAGCGCTTAATTCACAGCACTGACACGCAATTTTAACAAGAGAGAGGTTTATTAGCCAAGGTTCAGCCGGCCAGGACCACTCACCAGACTTGCAAGTCTCAAGGCGAGGGCCCCAAACTGCGGCAGGGGCCATCCTTAAATAGGCCAAAGTCCGCCCAAACTACAAGGCTGTTACAATTTAAATTTAAACAGAGCAAAGCCTGCCAGAAATTAAGAGGAGCTAAGCCCGCCATAATTCAAACAGAGAAAAGCCTGCCAGAATTCGAGAGGGGCTATCATATCACATCACACCATGCCAGCAGGGTTCACAGAAGCAGAAAAAAGCTGGTTAGTTCATCTAACATAGCCACTTGGGGTTTCCAAGTAGGGCGACCTTTCTAGGGTTTCCAAGAATTACTAAGAATTGTTAGGAGAGAGGTCACAGCACACAGTTTCAGCACACACAGTATATGAGGTTATAGTTTCATTACAGTACACACAATTCATTACCTTTTACAGGATATGGCCCACCCACATTTGGGAGAACAAGCTGCTGTACTCTGTCTACCGATTCAAATGTTAATCTTATTCAGAAACACACAAACCTCACAAACCCACCCAGGATAATGTATAACCCCAGATATCTGGGCACCCTCTGGCTCAGTCAAGTTGGCACACACAATTAATTATCGTAATAGATGTGCTCCCCAAAATTGTTCTGCGGTCAGACAAATTTCAAGAACACTGCATACTATAGCCCAGGGGTTGGCAAATGTTTCCAGTCAAGGGCCAGATAAAAGTAAATATTTTAGGCCTTGGGGGCAGTATGGTTTCTGTGGCAACTACTCAAGTCTGTCCTTAGAGCCTGAGTTAATATGTAAATGAATAGGTGTGGCTGTGTTCCAGTAAAAACAGGCATTGAGTCATACTTGGCCTGAGGGTTGAGGGTTGTAGACTGGATTCCTGCTATAGACCCTTCTTTGAGCTTCCCTCTTCACATTAGCATATTTAAACTTGAAGGCTTTGAGAAGGTCTGAAGAAATGTAGTCTGTCAGCCAAGTTTGACCCAGGATTTCCCAGTCTGTTTGCCTGTAGAACACTTTCTTCATGCTGTACCATTAACCTCTACGGAACAGCACTCTGAATTATCCATTTTGGAAATGGTGGTTTAGCACAAAAGTTTTCCTTAAGGGATCTCTGCTGACTGGATTAAGAAAAGAACATATAGAGTTCCTTTAGCTTGTATGAGTTACTGAAAATTAAAGTGCACTGAATTTGAAGAGATTTAGGAAGACATTTACTTTTTTAAAAGAATGAAATGTTCTATTATGTACAGTTGTGCAGTGAGCAATGCATTTCCTACCAGAATAATTTGGAAATGATTTACTAAATTTACAAAATAGTTTTTAATCTCTAGCCTTGGCTCTGGCTGTTACTAGAAAAATAAAATTGGCACTAAAAACAGTAATGAAAATCTGTTAAGTGGAATTGATATTTTTTTCATCTCCGTTTCATTAGTCTGTTCTTTGATTCAACTTGAGATAATTTGGGATTCTGATATTCTGCTCAACTTCAGTAAATATGTAGTTTGTACTTCCTTTTACATCATCAAAAAATGTTACATGGGATAATACCCATGTCTGAGGCTTGTGACTCATCACTAGTGAACGGAATCAACTAGTATTTGATTCAGTCATTCATCAGTCCACTGACCTCAATCCTCATTCTTCCATCTTGCCCACATTTTATTGTGCTTTTGTCAAATGCTCTTCTGACATCAATCTTTTCTACATCAACCACGTTTCCCAGAGCTACTAGTCTAACAACCATTTCAAAAAAGGAAATGAGATTAATCTGTAATGATTTGTTCTTAGTGAGCTCATCAAAGCTTATAGCAATCACGCCTGTCGTTAAAAAAGCTGTTGCTGTAACTCGCCTGAGATTGAAATTCTATAATTTTCAGAATCTGCCTTTTCCCTTTTTCTGGAAATTAAAATAACATTTGCCCTTTGCTTGTCTTAGACCCCTCTTCTGGTCCCCATTGTCCTCCAAGGTCTTTCTTTTTTTTCTTTTTTTGAGTTGGAGTTCTCACCCCGTCCCCCAGGCTAGAGTGCAGTGGTGTGATCATGGCTGACCACAGTCTCCATCTCCTGGACTCAAGTGATCCTCCCACCTCCCAAGTAGCTGGGACTATAGGTGCAAGTCACCACATCTGGCCAATATGTTGATTTTTTTGTAGAGATGAGGTTTTGTTATGTTGCCTAGGGTGGTCTTGAACTCCTGGGCTCAAGTAATCTTCCTGCCTCGGCCTCCCAAAGTGCTGGGATTACAGGTGTGAGCCGCTGTTCCCAGCCCACATTGCTTTCTCCTACTCTTTCAATACTGGGGTCCCATTTCCTCCTATCAAGATTTGTTTTACCTTTTTAAGCCCAAATGTCATTATTTTTGAAAACAAACAAACAAACATGCAGGCTTCTCATTTGATTTTGCCATCCATCAACATCACACTACAGGTTTTGACTGCAGGTCTATCTCTTACTTACGTGTTCTCCATGTGAAGCCGGTATGACCCACTCTCTAGCTAGGAGATGCACAAATGGTCATGGCTATTTCTAAGAGTCAAATGAATATTCAACAAGCAGGGCATCCAGTTCCTCTGAAACACCTGCCCACCCCTCCTTTCCCCCATGTCAGTTCTTCAGGATTCCCAGAGTCTGACACCGTTCAAGGGGCTATTCTTGTTTCGTGCAGACACTGTCAGACAGTCTGGTTTATCCACTAGTGCCACTTATTCCTGCACCAGATTATTGCCCTGGTGCACTACCACGATGGGGTTTTTGCTAGCCCATTGTCTTCATATGGAGAGCAACCCTCGTTCCTCGTGTCTTTTTCTGCATTCTTGACCCTTCAAAGTTAGAGCCCTGGGATTCATACTCCTAAGCCATGCACCGTCCCAAAGTCATCCGCAAATACCAAGGCAGCTGGATCAGAAAGACCATCTAGGCAGCCACACTTTGGCCCAGGGAGTCCTCCCTTCAAGAGATCATCCAGATGGTGTGAGGACAGGTTACTAGGCAAAATCCCTCTTCCTTTGTGGTGAATTCTCCTTGGAAGCCCTTGGTGATTTTCCAACAGTAGACATCAGTCAGAACTTGCTGAAACCAGTACAGTGGTTGCCACAATGTTGAAATTCTAAAGGGAAGAGTTGAATCTATCTTATTCCTAACAGTAGGTTCTCTAGTCTCCAATGCAATTTTACTAACCTTCCCAACCCTGCAAACACAGGAGCAAAGGCAGCCTCTACCAGGCGCCAAAGGCCCATCCTCATTCCTCCCAGAGTAAAGGGGGCTTGGACTTCTTATATTTGCGTGACCAAATGACCCTGCCCTGCTCCAAGTCTTCTTCTCTCTAACTAAAAGTCAGCTTTTTGAATGGTAGCTTCTCTAGCCAAAGTTCTGCCTACCCAGCACTGCTACTTGCGAATAGCAAGACAGTCATTTCAATTGCCTTCAGCGTTTTTTGCAAGCTTAGCTGCAAGCTTGGCTCATTTGAAAGTTTGGCCTTCTTCCTTCTCTTTTTACAGGTCACTGACAGTTTTAGTAGCGTGGGTTTTGAACTACTTACAGACTAGTGGGAGAAGAAGGAGCAGGACCCTACGAATTTGGGTGGGCTGGACTCTGGATGCCCAAACTTGTAATGGCAACAGTATGGAAATTTATTTCTCATACGCATGATGATCCTGGGATGGTCAGTAGGTCTGTGCCCACCTCCAGCTGGTAACTCTGGACCAGGCTCACGGAGACTCAGTCATCTTCAGCATGTGGCATGTCAAGAATGTATCTTATACCTTTCTCTTTTAAAGTTATTATTGTTATAACTTTTTATTGTGAAGCAGTTTTTTTGTTTTGTTTTGTTTTTTTGAGTTGGAGTCTCACTCTGTCACCCAGACTGGAGTGCAGTGGCATGCTCCCGGCCACCGCAGCCTCGACCTGCTGGGCTCCGGCGATCCTTCCGCCTCAGCCTTCCCAGTAGCCGGAACTACAGGTGCGTGCTACCACGCCTGGCTAATTTTTTGATTTATTGTAGAGATGAGGTCTCGCCAAGTTGCCCAGGCGGGTCTCGAACCCGCAGGCTCAGGCAGTCTATTCACCTCAGCCTCCCAAAGTGGGGATTACAGGCTGAGCCACCGAGCCCAGCTGTGAAGTAGTTTAAGACTCACAAAAAGCGTCCACACTTCTCCAAATGCTATTTTTCATAACTGTAGTACATTGTCAAAACCTGAAAACTGACGTTGATACAACACTCTCAACCCAAATATAGACCTTATCTGGCTTCCACTAAGGTGGTACACACATTTTTAAAAACATCGAACATTTCTTGTCCTTACTTTTAGCCAAACAAGACTTCTACTCTACGTATGTGTGTGTGTTCCAGGCAGTGCACAAGAACCAAGGAGTAGATTTCCAGTGGTCGTCCAGATATCTCAATGGTTCCCATCACAGGTAAGTTATTCCTCCACCTTACTGATGGCTAATTATATGATCTCACTCCTGTTCCTTCCTCTTTGTTTCTTCATCCAAATACATCCAGAGGAGATCATCTTCTTGACATCCAGCCACTACTTGGTTTGAAGACAATCACATCTGATACAGAACAGTCACTGTTTCCTCCCACTAAAAGTCTGTTACCAATTAAATGGGAAATCAATAAGCGTGTGCTTTTCAATATGTTCATCCAGTTCCTCTTTCTCCTTCCTCTTGTCCAATGACCTGATTATTCTTAGAATGAGATCGGCTTCTCTCTGAGCTTCTGGTGGATAAGGGCGGCATTTTGTCAGGTTTTAGTTTTCATTTTCAGCATAATACAACTATCTGGATAGAATGCGCTCATCTGTATTTGCAGCTCTGTGACACCTCCTTGCCATCGAACACGCCTTCCTTAAGGAGAGTTTAAAGAATTGTGAAATTCCTAAAACTGCCTGCTTCAGTGCCAAGAAATCTTCTTCTGGCTGGCATCCAACATGGTGGCCACAGCTACCTTTCTGGAGCCTGATTTCTGACATGGCACCCTCTCATTCTTCTTAATAAATGGTTAGAACATCTGAAGTAGCCACAAGGATTCCTGGCATTTGTCAGAGACGGAAATCCGCACGGCAGACTGAAAGGGAGAGTCATAAAATCTTTTAGTTTGGACTCATTTAAAAACTGGAAAGAAATTTTTAAAAACTTTTTTTTCTTATGTGGTCAGAGAGGTTTCCTCTTATGAGGTGGGACTTCTACCAGGATATGACGTATAGGGAAAATGACTATTGGAGTTTTGTTTTTGTGCTTTGTTTTGCTTTTCCATGAAAGCAGGAATCCTCTCACTTTCTTCCGAGTGCTCTGGAGTCCCTTTATTATAGTAAAAGTCCCATATCCGAGGTGTTATCACTGGTAAGTTTCAGAGTCTTTATTTTACACTGTAGTCTGCAAACATCTCTTCAAAACGTGCCTTCCTTTGGGTGCAAACATTCATACCCACTCTCTCATGTTTGTGGCTTCTCTGTCTTCCAGAAATGCTAGTGTCTGTCCAAACCTTTCAGACAAGAAGGGTGTAACTTTTGGTTTTGTGGTCTCATCTCTCCGTGTCTCTTGTTACAATAATACACAGATGCTCAGGAAGGTCTGCTGAAAAAATAAGAAAATTTCTCTTATGCCTGTTCTCCAAGTCGCTCTATCTGAGGCCACATTCAAAGGCAGGAGACTGGAAGGTGTCTGACTGTGGGACTCCCGAGTTGCTGGACAACACAGTTTGATTGACTAGAGACTTGGGTGCTATTTATAAAACCATCGTTTAAACTAGAAAATGTGTTCACATATACACCTTCAGGCATTGGACGAAATCTGATCCTGAAGAAATGAGCGGTGATTCTTGTAATAAGATAAGTTTAGCTCTTCGAGTTTGAATACCAAAAGCTGGTTAAGCATCATAATTAAAATTCTTTCATCCACCAAACACTTCCTGAATGCCTCCACCTCGGGCCAGGCTCTGTGGTGGAGACGTTCAGGAAGTGTCCAGGAGTGACAGGCGAGATAATCACCTGATACCGAACAGGGTGTTCCACAGGCAGGTGGGGGTGCAGAAAGGTTGGATCCTTCCCAGGTCGGGGTGAGGATGGACAAGAAGTGTTAGATGCTGTTTTTGAGATGACGTAAGGCGTGACCTGAATCTTGAAAGTTAACCGTGTGAGTACACATGGGATGGGCATTTAGAGACGGAAAGTGTCTGCAAAGCTGGTAGTGTGTGAGCGTGATACAGGCTTGTGGTACGATGAGACCACAAAACCAAAAGTTACACCCTTCTTGTCTGAAAGGTTTAGACAGAGAGCAGGCTGGAAGCCAGGAGGGTCTTCCTCATAAACAGCCAGGGTCAACATTTGTTTTCTGTAGGCAAATGCAGACGAACTACTAAAAAAGTTTAAGCACGTGCATGATGTAGGTTAATTTGCATTTTCATTGCACAGAACACAGCACACAGGATGCAAAAATAAGAAGTCAGTTAAGTTAGCCTGGTTCTATCACTGAAAAATGATGAGTCAAAGCAGTTTGACAGCCTCAACTGGTTAATTCTTTCAAAGCAAGAATTACAAATAGAGATATGTTTCTAGAAGAAAAGTTTTTTTTATGTGCCTTGTGCAAATAGTGAAATTCATCCTGCTAGCTCTCCAAGTGCTATTGTTTCTTCTTCTGCGACGTAAATCAGTGAAACGTGCACCTTGTCCAACATTTGTTGATTAACTATCAGGCATAGTTTCACCTTCCAGCTTATTCCTTATTCTAAATTAGATCCATTCCTACTATCTTCAGGGGATGTGGCTGTACAGATTATATTTATCTTCTCGGTGTTATGGCCATTGTGGCATAAATTGTTAGCTGTGGTACAATTGGCCTAAATTCAGAGAAGAAAGAAATGTAGGATGAAATTGATAGTGAAATTTAAAGAATTTGTAGTAACTGTTGGAAACTATTTTACAGACCCTTAAAATTCTTGAGAAAATGAGGTATTTCCTGGGATTAAACACAAAAATTAAATATAACGATTTGAATGCTATGCTAAGAAACCCATAGGAAGGAACGATTTTGATTACTCCCTTCAGGATATGCTTTAGATAAAATGAGAGGGGATTTTTGTTGTTGTTGCTGTTATACCTTCTTCTTTATGAAGCCTGTTCAAAATTCCTGCTTGTCCTGGGCAGTCTAGGTTTAAACCTATTGCACTGGAGTCATATATGGTTTAACTTTGGTCCTTGGTCTTCCATTTCTTTCTTTTCTTTTTAAAGAAAATAGTGATAGGATCTTGCTATGTTGCCCAGGCTAGTCTTCAACTCCTGGCTTCAAGCAATCCTCCCATCCCCAAAGTGCTATTACTACAGGTATGATCCACCCATACCCTGGCATCTTCCATCCTCCCTCCCTCCCTCCCTCTCTCTCTCTTTCTTTCTTTCTTTCTCAAGGTTTCACTCTGTCACCTAGGCTGGAGTATAGTGGCATCATCACAGCTCACTGCAGCCTCAAACTCCTGGGCTCAAGTGATCCCCCTGCCTCAGCCTCCTGAGTAGCTGGGACTACAGGCACACATCACCATGCCCAGATAATTTTTCTATTTTTCTTTTTCTTTTTGTAGAGATGGGGGTCTCGCTTTGTTGCCCAGGCTGGTCTCAAGTTCCTGGCCTCAAGCAATCCTCCTGCCTCAGACTTCCAAAATGCTGGGATTACAGGCATGAGCCATAGTGCCTGGCCTCTTCCATTTCTTAATGAGGAAATATTATTATTAATGGCTACATTAAAATAAGCTTGGATAGGTTTGGTAGGCTTCCGTGTCATAGTTCCGGCTTTGGCCAGGGTCTCATCCAGTCATGTCTGAGACACGTAAGCCGTAAACAGGGGTTCCACTTTAACATGCAGTTATGTCTGATTTTTCTGACCCTTTCCGGATATTAGAATAACTAATACTTTCCTGTCGGGAAAAGCATGCTGAGCTCCCACTGATAGTGCAACGTGTGCTCAGAAACCAAGGACTAGAGACAGCTGACTCCTGGTTTCAAGAGAAGGGAGAGCCATTTGCTGCTGCCGCCCTGTTAGCGACTTGGCAGATGTCATTCAGTTGAGTCATAGCGTCTGCTGCCACTGCAAGATGCACAAGGCCACTGGGCTTCCGGTCTCCAGGGTCCATGGGGAATGCGGGAAGTTGTTACTTGTATGTGAAATATACGTGGGGAATAAAGGCAGAGCTGTTTTGCTGAATCTGAATGCTGTTGTCATATTTATTATTATGTTGTTTAGGGGCAACGTTTTCATTTTGCAATGAACGCTTTCAGCAACAATTCTTTAAAAAGCACAGAGGTGATAAAAACTTAAGTACTGAATTCCCATTTCTCAAGAAAATCGATGATTAGTATGTAACTTCACAAAATGTCTGCCAGCATTTACTACCCACTACCGTGATCTTAGGGCCACACCGGAACCAGAAACAAACCTGCTGAAAAAAAAAACTGCATCTACTTCAGCAGTTGTTTGAAAACGGCCGCACGGAACAACAGCAATTTAGTTTGTCTTGCTAAAGACTGTGTGTGATAACATCTCACTCCGTGAAGCATGACTTTCCATTTAGATCAAAAGACTGTCCTAAATTACTTTAGCTCATTTTTTATATCAAGTTCACTTGTGGATCTATGGAAAATGAAACAATAGTTGTGAAGGTATTGGCTTCATGAGTACAACTTTGCAAATAGGTAAATGATGTCAGTTTTATGTCAGTGTCATTAGGTGCTTCGAAAAGAAAATCGTTTTCAGGTTATAGGAAGGGGAGGAAAAAGGAAACAGAAAAATCATGACCCATCAGTTCTACTTCTGTGTATATACCCAAGAGAAGTACATGCATCCATTGATAAAATGCTTGCGTATAAATGGTCATACCAACTTTAGTCCTAATAGCCCCAAATGGAAATACTCCAAATGCTTCTTATAGGAGATGGTATAAACCAACTATGGTATATTCATGCAACAGAATATTATTCAGTAATTTAAAAACTACAAGTACATGCAGCAACAGGACTGAATGTAAAAGTCTACTGTATTATGCTAAAAAAAAATACATAAAAGAGTGCATAATCTTGTATGATTATGTTTAATGGAAATGTTTGATATCTTACACCATTTCCTGGGTGATCATATAGGTAAATACATGTAAAATTCATCAAGATTTATGCATTTTGCTATATATAAATAATGCCTCAATAAAACACTACAGAAAGAATACAGGAAAGACAGATAACGGTTAATGGTTATTTTCCATTCAATTTATAGAATCAAAAGAACACTTTTGAAATTCTTCTGTCAAAGATGGGTCATTCAATGCTTGCACAAGTGCAATTATAAATTCTGTTCAAAATGTCCACAAGGAGGATATAAGTATTGTTTTCACAGAGATAATATGATACAAATTTTGGTGGAGTACGGCATTGTGGTCAAAGCAATGTTCTTACTAAATGAAGATACCTATGGAACAGACCAGTACTGAGGCTGGTTGTGGTACACATAGAATTTCATCCAAACAAATGGCAGCTGGGCACGGTGGCTTAGCCTGTAATCCCAGTACTTTGGGAGGCCGAGGCGAGAGGATTGCCTGAGCTCAGGGGTTCAAGATCAGCTTGGGAAACTTGATGAGATCTCGTCTTTACCATAAATCACAAAAATTGGCTGGACGTGGTGGCATGCACCTGTAGTTCCAGCTACCTGGAAGGCTGAGGCAGAAGGATCACCTGACCCCAGCGGGTCGAGGCTGCAGTGGCCAGGAGCGTGCCACTGCACTCCAGCCTGGGTGACATAGTTAGACTCCAACTCAAAAGAAAAAACAAAAACACATAAACAAAAAAATGGCAATATTCTACCAATCAAAATAAAAGGATTAGTTTTCAAAATTTGCAATTAGAAATACATTCACAATTAAAGTAAACACAACAACTTTTATAAAGTTGATCTTGAATTTTAAGAAATGAGCCTGGCAGCATGAACATTCTTACTCAGCTGCCTACCAACTGAGTTTTAAAAAATGATTGCATTTTACAGAGCTACTTCACAAGTAAAACCTAAGTGTTTTAAAGTGACAGTGAGTTTATTTTTTTTAAATGTCTTTTAAATTTTGGTTGCATTTTATTCAAAATCTGCTGGAAATACATAGTCAAAACATTTACAGAATATAACACAAAAAGCCTTAGCTATTGCACTTATTGAAATTACTAGTAATTTTTCAAATTATTTGTGTTGAAAACAAAGCTGAGAACAAAGCCTTTATAACTTATACCCACAAGGGTAAGGAACTGAAGAAATTAGACAGTGAGGCATAAGATTTAATTTTGGAATTCTATAGTTTCATTTTTAAAAAACCTTGAGTGTGGGAAGAATATTTTGAAGAAAGTTCTATTTTAAAAAAAATTTTTTTTAATTTTTTTTTTTTTTTTTTTTGAGTTGGAGTCTCACTCTATCGCCCAGGCTAGAGTGCAGTGGCTTATTCACAGCCACTCCAGCGTCGACCTGCTGGGCTCAGATGACCCTTCCACCTCAGTCTTCCAAGTGGCCGGAACTAAAGGCACGTGCTACTACACCCGGCTGATTTTTTAATATATTGTAGAGAGGCGGTCTCACCAAATTGCCCAGGCTGGTCTTGAACCACTGGGCTCAGGCAATCCTCTCGCCTTGGCCTCCCAAAGTGCTTGGATTACAGACTTGAGCCATCATGCCCTACATTTATATTCTGAATCCTAACAAAATGATATTTTAAAATCCTAGATTCTGCTGCATCTATATTTGACCAGTCTGACAAGTTCAGTCTTGCAAAAAGTACTTTGAGCAGAGGTTAAAAAGACAAAGACTATTAAGTTTGGGTGGAAATATTTACATGCTTCAATTAGGAAAATTAGAATTGGAAATATTCTCTAGTTAGCAACGTTTATATACTTCTGTCTAAAAATATTATGGTCTATTGAGATAACTTGAAGGTGTCAACAATTTGAAATGTATTGACCATAAAAAGTGATTTTGAAGAAGATTTGTGGCAATTTTATACAAAATATAAAAGGATAATAACACCAATTTGAAGGAAGTACATTTTTCAGGAAAAAAAAAAAATAGTGCCATACATTTGAGATAGATAAAACTAAGAAACTGACCAAAGCATGTGAATAGGCACTAAGAAGAATTCTTATTTTTTAAAAAAGCATTCACATAATCAATATAAAGAAAGCTTTCAATTTTTATTTACATCCTACAGAGGTATATGCTACTTATATTTTTAGAAAATTTATTTTTAAAAATAGTCTTTGAATGGAACTATTTTATATGTCCACCAATAGAATAAAACTAATTTGCTAGTTAGTGAAAAAATAATTAAAAGTTGGTTGTTTTGACACTCAATTTCCCTCCAGAAGTGTCGTAGGTAATGTGATAAATTGCTTTTCAAAAATCTGGGCTTGGTGTGATGGCTCATGCCTGTAGTGCCAGCCCTTTGGGAGGCCGAGGTAGGAGGATTGCTTGAGCTCAGGAGTTTGAGACCAGCCTGGACAGTATAATGAGACCTCATCTCTACAAAAAAAAAAAAAATCAAAGAAATTAGCTGAGTGTGGTGACACACATCTGTGATCCCATCTATTTGGGAAGCTGAGGCGGAAGGATTACCAGAGCCCAGGAGTGGAGGCTGTAGTAAGCCATGATGGTACCCCTGCACTCCAGCCTGGGTGACAGAGTGAGACTCCGACTCAAAAAAAAAAAAAGAGAGAAAAGGTATTGGTTAGCTTTAGCTTTACAGGTAACAGACTCCCCACGGCAGTGACTTAAGCAAGGTAGATTTCTGTTTCTTGTTTCTGTAGAAGTCTACAGTCCAAGACCCAAATGAAAGACCTTCCCCTTCTATCTTACTCATCCCGTGTGAGTACTTTCCTTTGCCATGTCTGCTTGTTCCATCTTTGACCATCTCAGGAAAGTTGCAAACAATAGAAAGGAAGACAAGAAAAAGGACAGGCAGTAAAGACATGGGCCAGTTGTCTTTTCCTTTTTGTAATAGACTTCATTTTTTTTTAGAGCAGTTTTAGGTTCAGAGCAACATTTAGTGAAATGTGAAGACAGTTTCCCTGCCTCATGCTCCACACATGCAGAGACCCCCCTCCCATTGTCAACATTTCTCACAGAGTGTGTTATAATTGATGAACCTATGTGACATGTCATTATCATCCTGAGACCATAGTTGACAATAGGATTGACTCTTGGTGTTGTACATTCTATGAGTTTGGACAAAATTGTAATGATATGTATTCACCATTGCAGTATCATATACAGTAGTTTTGCTGCCTTAATCCTCTGAGCTTCAGCTGTTCGTTCCTTCTTCCCTTCAACCCCTGGCAACCATTGATTTTTTTTTTTTTTTTACTGTTTTCTAGTTTCACCTTTTGCAGAATGACGTAGAGTTGGACTCATTCAGTATGTAGCTTTTCAGATTGAATTCTTTCACTTTGTAATTTACATTTAAGCTCCCTCTACATCTTTTCATGGTTTGATAGTTCATCTCTGTTTTAGCTCTTCATAACATTTCATTGTTCAGATGTACCACGGTTTTTTAAAAAATCCATTCCCCTACTGAAGGACATCTTGACTGCCTCCAAGTTTTGGCGATTATGAATAAAGCTACTATAAACATCCATGTGCAGTTTTTTGTGTGGACATAAGTTTTCACATCCTTTGGGAAAATATCATGAAGTGTGATATCTGGATCTATGGTAAAAGTATACTTACTTTTGTTAGAAACTGCATGACTGTTTTTCCAAAGTGGCTGTACCATTTTGCATTTTCACCAGCAATGAATGAGAGTCCAGTTGTTTCCCGGTCTCAACAGCATTTAGTGTTGGAAGAGTTCGGTGTTTGGACATTCTCATTCCATGTCTAGTGTTTTCTCATAGTTATTTTAATTTGCATTTCTCTGATGACAGATGACATACAGCATCTTTTCACGTGCCTAACGGCTGTGTATTTTCTTTGGAGAGGTATCTGTTAAGTGTTTTGGCCCCTTGCAGACTCAATCTCCTGGGCTCAGGGGATCCTTTCACCTCAGTCTACCAAGCAGTTGGGACTCCAGGCACACGTCACCCTGCCAGGCTAATTTTTTGACTTTTTTTGTAGACACGAGGTCTTGCTATGTTGTCCAGGCTGGTGTCAAACTCCTGGGCTCAGGCGATCCTCCTGCTTCGGCCTCTCAAAGTGCTAGGATTATAAGCGTGAGCCACTGCACTGGGCCAACAATGTTTATTGCAGAGAAGAAAATTGTAACTTTAAGGAAGTCCAGTTTATTAATTGTTTCTTTGATGGATTGTGCCTTTGTTATTGTAGTTAAAAAGTCATTGCCAAACCCAACGTCATATAGATTTTCTCTTATGTTATCGTTTAGGAATTTTAGTTTTAGGTTTTGCATTTATGTTTGTGATCCATTTGCAGCTAGTTTTTGTGGAGGGTATAAAGTCTGCTCCTAGATTCTTTTCTTTTTTTTTTTTTTTGCATGTGAATGTCCAGTTGTTCTAGCACCATTTGTTGAAAAAAACTATCTTTGCTCTATTGTATTGCCTTTGCCCCTTTTTCAAAGATCAGTTGGCTTTATTCATGTGGGTCTATTTCTGGGCTATATATTCTTTTCCATTAATCTATTTGTCTACTCTTTTGAGAGCATCACTGTTTCGATTACTGTAGCCTTATAGAAAGTCTTGAAAGTATCAGGTCTTCAATTTTGTTATCTTTCAATACTGTGTTGGCTCTTATGGATTTTTTGCTTCTCCTAATAAACTTTAAAATCAGTTTATTGATATCTGTAAAATAACTTGCTGGGATTTTGACTGGGATTGCATTAAAGCTATAGATCAAGTTGGGAAGAACTGACATCTTGACAATCTTGAGTCTTCCTATCCATGAATATGAAAATATCTATTTATTTAGTTTTTCTCTGATTTATTTTGTCAGAGTTTTATAGTTTTCCTCATAGCGATTTTGTACATATATGTTAGATTTATACTTAAATATTTCTCTTTTGGGATACTAATGTAAACTGTGTTTTGAATTTCAAATTTCACTTGTCCATCACTGCTATGTAGGAAAGTGATGACTTATGACTTTTATTTTTTTTTTGAGTTGGAGTCTCACTCTGTCGCCCGGACTGGAGTGCAGTGGCTGCTCCCGGCCACTGCAGCCTCGACATGCTGGGCTCCGGTGATCCTTCTGCCCCAGCCTTCCGAGTAGCCAGAATTACAGGCACACGCTACCACGCCCGGCTGATTTTTTGATGTATTGTAGAGATGAGGTCTCACCAAGTTGCCCAGACGGGTCTCGAACCCGCGGGTTCAGGCAATTCACTCACCTCAGCCTCCCCAAGAGCGGGATTACAGGCTGAGCCACCAAGCCCAGCTACTTATGACTTTTGTATATTAACCTTGTACTCTGCAGCCTTGCGTAGTTGCTTATGAGTTATAGGAATTTTTTCTGTTGATATTTTTCAGACTTTTAGAAAAGATTATCGTGTCATCTGCAAAGACATTTTTACTTCTTCCTTTCCAATCTGTACTGTTAAAAAAAATCTGTTGAATTTCATATCCTTTTGTTGTCTTATTGCATTAGCTAGGACTTCCATTTTTTTCCAGTACAATGCTAAAAAGCAGTGGTGAGGGGAACATCCTTGCCCTGTTCCTGGTCTTAGTGGAAGACCTTCAAATTTTTCACCATCAAATATAATATTCACTGTAGGTTTTTTGTAGAAATTCTTTATCAAGTTGAGAAAGTTCCCTTCTATTCCTAGTTTACTGAGAAGTGTGTTTTTATTAAATCACAAATACGTGTGGGATTTTGTCAAGCATTTTTTCTACATTTATTGTTATATATGTGATTTTCAGTTATCTTTTAAGGACATTTCCAGAAATTGCCTCATCACCTTTCAGGTTACATCAACTTAGCCAGAATTTAGTTGCAAGAGAAGCTAGGAAATAGCGACTTTGTCATGACTGGTGTTTGTCCTAGGTTTTTGAGTTGAGGTCTCGCTCTGTTTCTCAGGCAGGAGTGCAGCATCACGATCACAGCTCACAACTTTGATCACCTGGGCTCCAGCAAGTCTTCTGCCTCAGCCTCCCCAGTAGCTGGGATTTCATGCATGTGCCACCGTGCCCCAGCTTTTTGAAAAAAATTTTTTATAGTGATGAGGACTAGTCATGTTGCCCAGGCTGGTCTTGAACTCCTGGGCTCAAGCACTCCTCCCACTTCAGCCTCACAAAGTGCTAGGATTACAGGTGTGAGCCACCACACCAAGCCTGAACCAAGGCTAAAATGAAGGAATCTATTACTCTGAAAGAAGGAAAGTACAGAACAGCCGTTCCTGCCACATACCATCCTGCAAACACACACTACCATTCATCAGTCCCACAGGCTGACTGCTTCGTTGAGAAACAAACTTTTCCTGTGCTTTTTAAATGTTCCAAAGAGGGGTCCTTTGCGCCATAGGACAGAATTAGTGTCCACAGGGAATTCCTTCTGCAATCAAAACATGTATTTGGATCTCTCATTTGAAGATCTGTGCAAATTTTGAAACTGTTGTGTAATATTTCTCTATTTAGCTTAAAATGTGTTAAGGATACTTACTGCAGAAAAAAGCAGATGGCCTAGAAAAACGGCCCTATTTTGTCTGTGACTGCATATATTCCCTGACTTGAAGCAAGGGTGTTTCTCTAATCTTGGATGGCTCAGCTGTCCAAAGGGTCTTTGTATTTTAACAGAGCTCTCCCAGCTATAAAGAAACACATTTCTTCTGGTGGAATCCAAGTGACTGGGAAGGTGTTGCAGATGTGTGGCTCCAAGCCTGTCGTTCGCACCTTCTAGATAGACAATTCTTGGCCATGACTTTCGTCTGTTCCTGGGACTGGTCTGGGTTTTGATAGACAAGAATTTACTTTTAAATTCATTGTTTTTTAAAAAATGCAGAAGCAAATTAAAGTTCTGGAGGAGGAGGCCTGGAAACCACGTGTTTTCTATGTGTTGTTCATGTCAATATTTAGAATTCCTATACCAATTACTTGGAACTTCAATACAGAGCCATCCTCCGCCTTGCATCCATCCGCTAATTGTTTTCACACTTGGTCACAGGCTGCACAGCCTTCCTGGCCAGGAAATTGCTACAATAATTATAAGACAACATGAGAACGTTGGGCACTCATGAGAGGCCAATGTTAAGTTTTAAGATGAGACGTTAGTTTCCATTGAAAGCTTATGGATACAATATAGAGAGTTCTATTAGGAATTCTGACTGTGGGTGGGAAAGCATTTATCCATTCAAAAAATCTTGATTGCGCACCCGAGTGGACAGTGAGGAAATACTGGTGACCAAGAGCTGACATGGATGTCAGCCCACACATAAACCAGACACTTACATGAAATTTAATGATAATAAATGCTAAGAAGGAAAAACACAGTCTGCCGAAAGACTGCACAATATAGACCCACTCTGGTGGTCAGGCAGGTTTCTCTGAGGCAAGCTATAGCCAAAGGGTGATGAGGTTGGGGGCAGCATTTTGAGGTCAAGCAGATTACCCTTGCAAAGGATTTAAGGATACAAAAAAATGTAAGCCGAGAAGTGTTTAAGTAGGGAAATGAGGAGGTTGGATTTGCCTTGTCGAAGGGCTTTGGGGTTGGTAACATTGGTCCCGGAGAATGACAAGCAGGACGTAAGACCTCGGTCCAGAGCAGAGGCTGGAAGTCAAGGTGAAGAGAGCTGGATGAAGACAAGCGGTGTCCGATGCAAAATTGACAGAACCTGCTTGTGGATCAGATGTGGAGGTGCTGCTGGAGAAGAGAGTGGGGTAGGACCACTTACATCTTTTTACAAGAAAACAGGGTGGGTGGTGGAGCCATACACTGTGATGGGGAACGTGAGGGAGGAGGAAGAAAGGCAGATACGAGAGGAAAATCATGAGAATACAGACTTTAAGGAATCAACGAATACAACGTCTTCACCTTATAGTTGCAGATCCACAGGCCCAGAAATAAGAATTAACTCCATCTAAGGCCTTGCTCCTTGAAGAATGCAAGCTTGTTAGAAAAGCGACATCTCAGGTCCTCCCGGTTCTACTGAGTCAGAACCTGCATTTTTAACAAGATCCCCAAGTGATTCGTATAAATAAAGTTTGAGAAACACTTTGCCAAGGAACTTAATTAATAAGCCGCAGAGCTCAGTGAGTACCAAGTTAATATGGCTTGGGGTAAGTTTTCTTGCTTGGTTTAAACATTTTTTATACACATGTGTTGGGAGTAATGCCCGAATTAAAAAGGTAAGTCGAGGACTGCCAAAATGTTAGGACGTTGTATTCATTGGATAAAGGGCTACTATTGTTTCACCTGTAATATTAGAGAAGGAAGGAAGAAAGAGAAAGAGAGAAAGAGAGAGAGAGAGAAAGAAAAGAAAGATCTTCAAAGGCCATGTATGGAATGGATTATTTACAATTTGTGAATACGGGTTGAGAAAGAACTGGCCAAATCGACTTGGCATTACATATTGTGAACACATGCTTTAATACGTTCTTTAAAAAAAGGAATAAAAACTCCCAAATTCCTTTTTCTTGCATTAGTTTCGTTTTTAAGGGAGGGGATATTGGATTTCTAGATGATTTTGGATTTCTAAATGTTGCTCAACAAATCCAGTGCTATAAAAACTTCTCAGCAAGAATTTGTTTGTTTGTTTGTTTTTGTCATTTATTAAGCCCCATTGGGCAGGAACCCCAGCAAACACTGTGTCACGGCCCAGGTGCCCAGCATATTGTTGGCGCTCAGGGATCAAATCTCAGCACAGGTGCAGGGTGGAGAAACTGCCCGTAACAGGCGACATTATCCAGTTTGGGGTAACAATTTGTTTTAATGGCTTGACACAACAAACATTTCTTGTCTCACAGTTTCTGCGGGTCACTTAGCTTGTTGCCTCTGGTTCAGTTTTCATGTAGTTGCTGTCGAGCTATTGACTGCGGCTGTGGTCTCAGCTGAAGTCCCGACTGGCGGGGCTCAGTCTGCTTCCAAGCTCACTCATAGGGTTGTTGGCAGGCCTCAGCCATGCCACAGAGCTGCCGCCTCATGACAGGGTAGCCGGCTTCCCCCAGGGTGAATACCAGAAGGTACCTAGGGCAGAAGCCACAATGTTTTTATAGTCTTAACAAGAGGCCTGTTGCGTCAACCTCATCCCTTCTGTCATGTTCTATTTTTCAGAAACCACAACCCAAGTCCAGTCCACATTTAAGAGGAGGGGGACCATATAAAGCGGAGGATACTCAGAGGCTCTCCCCTAGTCTTTCCTGACTGAGAGCTTGTGCTGTGCCAGGCCTGAACAGGTGTTAAGGACACCATTATAGGCAAAAGACACCTGTTTCCTGCCCTCAAGGACCTCCCCGTTCATTTGGAGAGAGAGACACGAATCAAACGACCCACACAGACATGTCCCACGGCTACAACAAAAGCAGACCAATGAGGGAGAGGCCCAAGCTAGGTTGAGGGTTTGGGCAAGGGCTCTGAGGAAGAGTCATTTAGGCAGAGTCTTGAGAGGGGAGCAGGGTTGGCTGAGTGTGGCAGGGGTGAAGTCCTCAGGTAGAAGCCAGCCCAGGATGAGGCGTAGAGTGGCCTGCTTGAAAGGGAAAGAGTCTGGAATGAAGATCTGGGATGAGCTGGACGTGGAAGGCAGACCCCAGGCCACACCATTTAGTGTGCATTATGGAATGACAAATGTGGCACTCATAGCTCAAGGCAGGCTTGGAAGTAGGATGAGAAATTTCCAGCTTCAGTAGCTGAGCCAGAAGCCTGTAAAGCTTGGAGGCTTGGGGATCCTGCAGGACCTTGAAGGTCAAGTGGGTGGAGTGTTCAGCTGCCATAGGTCTCCCCTCCCCCCTCCGTTTCCCCTTCCGTCTAGGGCCTGTGTTTCTGCTTTCCTCCTCCACACCAACACTGGGGACCGACCTTTCCTTCCTGCACCTTATTCCAGGCTGGACCCTACTCACTGGGCTTCTGCCATGGTCTTCTTTCTGCTCCCTGAACATACCCAGTCTGTTTCAGCGCTGGCCCTTTGCACCTGCAGTGCTCTCTGCCTGGAACACTCCTGCCTCTGCTCCAGATGCCACCTCTCAGAGCAGGAACTGCAGCATCATTTGTGGGGATGAAACGAAAATAGAAAGCCCTTGTTTAAAAAGCAGGAAAGAAGCTTGTTCCTTTCTCCTGCAGTCTCTCTTGACTGTCATGGCTTCTTTTTTTTTTTTTTTTTTTTTTTGAGTGGAGTCTCACTCTGTTGCCCAGACTGGAATGCAGTGGCACGCTCCCGGCCACCGCAGTCTCGACCTGCTAGGCTCCGGCGATGCTTCCACCTCAGCCTTCCAAGTAGCTGGAACTACAGGCACATGCTACCATGCCCAGCTAGTTTTTGATTTATTGTAGAGACGGGGTCTCGCCAAGTTGCCCGGGCTGGTCTTGAACCTGCGGGCTCAGGCAATCCACTTGCCTTGGCCTCCCAGAGTGCTGGGATGACAGGCTGAGCCACCGAGCCCAGCCTGTCATGGGGTTTTAAAAGTTGCTATTTAGTGTCATGCTTCCTTGTGTGTAAGATACTTCTGCGGCAAGTGTAAACCTTCACAGGCTCCTGGGACATACTCCAAGTGATTCTGCCTGTGCTGGTGCCCCAGTCCCTTTGAGGCACAGAAGACAATAATAGTCGCTGGGCAAATGTAAACAGTAGGCACCAAAAAACCCTTCCTGAGATGCTCCTGGAGCATGCACTATTGTTCTATTAGATGCTACTTTCAAAACACAAATTTAGAGATAAAATTACTAAGAATTTCAACACCAGTTGGGTACGGTGATTCACACTTGTAATCTCAGCACTTTAGGAGGCTAAGCCAAGAGGATTGCTTCAGTCCAGGTTCGAGATTGGCCTAGGCAACATAGCGAGACCTCATCTCAACAAAAAAATAAAAAATCAGCCAGGCATTGTGGCATGCGCCTGTAGTCCCAACTACTCAGGAGGCTGAGGTGGAAAATCACCTGAGCCCAGGAGTTCGAGGCTGCAGTAAGCCATGGCTGTATCACTGCCCTCCAGCTGGGCAACAGAGTAAGACCCTGATTTTAAAAAAATTTTAATATGACCCCTGCAGAATATTAATCTCCAAATGTGGAGCCCCTTTTGAGTGCGGGGCCTTAAGTGACAGTGACAGTCACATGCTTGTGAAGCCAGCCCTGTCTCAGGGATCCGCTGTGATCCTTCATCCGGAATAGCCCACCCCATCACACTGTATAAGCCATATCACATCTCCTTGTTTATGTCCCTTGGAACATATTGTGTCCTGAAGTTATCCCTCTCATCTATTTTCTGTTTTTGTTGTCCACCACGAGAAGAAACTTCACGAAAGCTTGTGATAATTGTCTCCATGCCTAGCGCAGAAGCTGTTGCGTGTAGACCGTCAATAAATATTTGTTGATTGAATAAATAAGCGTAAAAGGGAATTTCTTGTGCATAGCTTCAAGTTAACTCGCGGTTTTTCCTAGCTCATGCAAACTGGCAGTGTGACAAAGCCGTCCAGCTAAGCACTCCTCCGCCCTGACCTTGGAGTTACCAGCCGGGACCTGGATGGTCTTGCCCACGTGAAGTCTATCTGGAGGCCAGCTCCAGCTTACCTTTGCCTGGAAACTTATTCCTGAATTGTTCCCTGCCCCGGGTGTTTCACCTCTGCTGCCTTCTTCCGTCCTGTGTCATCTGTGCTGCGTCTGGGAGCTGAGACGGAAGAGGCCCAGGGAGGCCCAGGTCTCCCGAGAGACCTGTGTTTTCATAGTTTTTCAACACCGTGGCTGAACTTCCTGGAACTCTTGTCCCTCCCACTCCCTGTCTTTCTGCCCAAATCCAGGAGATTCTGCCTGCCTGGAACACCCAGCCAGTGACTATGACGACAATGACCTCCCATGGAGCTGAGCGATTGCCACTAGCCTGCAATTAGCTGGGTTTTGGGAAAACCTCTGTGTGCACCAAGATCTCCGTCATGAATGTAAGCAGTATCCCATCAACCTCCGGGCTAAGAGGCTTCAGCATTCTCCACTTAAGAAAATATATTGGCTACATTATTTATAACAAGTATGCCATTAACAGAGGCCAGGATGCTTTTTTAGTTAGGCAGAGCTTTTGCACTAAAAATAACGTGGTGTGAGGTCCAGAGCAGGAGGGAGAGGAAGGTGTCTGGGCTGTGTCTGCAAGCCATTGCAAACAGCTCCGTTGCAGAGATAGATAGGATGGAGAGACACAGAAATGAAAGAACAGGTCTCTCTCTCTCTCTTTTTCTTTTTTAAAGCAAATTTGGAACTTATTTTTTTCTAACAAAAGCAGCAATATTTTCAGAAAATTCCCTGTGTTGTATATGGGTGTGTGTTTCAATCTGAGTTATGATTTAGGGCTTTTCCTGCAACTGCTCCATTTGACTAGACACTTTAAGCCAAACTGTGTCTACTGCACGAGTAAACATGACATTTTCCTACTTTTTGATGAAATAAGTATTAGTGACTTCTAATCTTCCTGAAGCTGTTTATCTATTTATTTTCCCAACAAAGTGTACATGTGGAATGTGCTGTATATGTCTACATGTGCTAGTGCTTTTAAAGTAAGCTTTCCAGAGAACCAGCATCTGGCTTTGCTGATTTTCTGTATTGCTTGTTTTCTATTTCTTTGATTTTTGTTTTTATCTCTATTTGTATTGTTTGCTTTCTTCTACTATGGGTTTAATTTGCTCTTCCTAGTCTAGTTTCTTAAGGTGGAAATGTAGATCCCTGATTTTAAGCCTTTTTTCTTTTTTAAAACAAGTATTTAAAAGAATAAATGTCTATCTAGGGAGTTTGTAAGCTGCATCCTACAAATTTTGACACACTGAGGTTTGTTTGTTTGTTTGTTTTTTCAGGATCTTTTTCTGCCACCCAGGCTGGAGTGCAGTGGTACAACCACAGTTCACCACTTGCTACAGCCTCAACCTCCTGGGCTCAGGTGATCCTTTCTGCCTCATCCTCCTGAGTTGCTGGGACTACAGATACATACCACCACACCCAGCTAATTAAAAAATTTTCTTTTTCTTTTTTTTTCTGTAGAGGCAAGGTGTCACTATGTTGCCCAGGCTGGTCTCAAGCTCCTGGGCTCAAGCAATCCTCTGGCCTCAGCCTCCCAAAGTGCTGGGATTATAGGCATGAGCCACTGCACCTGGCCTCCCACTGAGTTTTCATTATCATTTAGTTTGACATATTTTCTCATTCCCTAAAGATGTCTTCTTCTTTTTTAAAAAAATCCTATGTGTTATTTAGAAATGCGTGTTTAATTTCCAAATACTTTGGTATTTTCTAGATACAGTCTCTTTTCTAAAAACGTCTTGTTGTTATTGATTTCTGATTCCATTCCTTTGTGATCAGATTTCAATCCACTGAAATTTACTGAAACTTGTTTTCTTACCTAGTGTGAAATGTGCATTTCTAGTGAACTGCCTCGTCACTATCTTTAAGTCTCACTTTATGCTTCTTTTTCCTTTTTAAACTTAGCCTAGAAATTGGAGTGAATGTGTGTACTCGGAACAGGAACAAATAATGCCAATGCAGGCTTCAGTTCTGTTGGAAAAAATCTGTTTACTTTGCAATTAACAAAGATTGGCAGGCCTCTTCTAAAATGTTTTCTCCAGGGCACAGATTTAAAATATTCTCTCTTGAAATCAGGTGGTGAATAAAAAAAAAAAAAAACGTGGTTGCTTCTGTGTGTGTTTTTCTGTGAGTTCCCACTCAGAGGCAAGTGGCGTTGCATGGGAATCAGCAGTTTGAATTCTAGGGTCTGTCCCTGTCACTCAATATTTAAATGTCTGTGTCATTTCCCCATCACAGTTTCCTGTTCCCTGACAGTCTCAGTGCTTCATAGTCTTGGACATGGCAAACACGGAAACATTTTAATTTAATTTAATGATAAACAGATATTGAACTTCCTCCAGTAGCGAAATCAGAAATGATGGCATTGAGAAAACACATTTATGGAAATAAACATTCTCCTTTAGACACCGTGGTGATACCTTGATGTAACTGATATATTGAAGGTTGCAGGTCACTCATATCCGTTGACAAATACTAGAGTTTTCATGAGGAAATAACTTCCCCTTTAAAAATACAAACCCCAGATCTAACCCTAAAATCAAGTTCCAAAATTTTAGCATCAGTGTAGTAGGAAGCTTTACTTATGAATTAAGATGTAAAAGGTTGAATAGTATAAAACATAACCAAAGGTAGATTTGACGGGAGGTGGAAGCTAGTGGAGAGAGGGAGCTTTCTCCTCTGCAGATGTTTGATATATTTACATGGGTTGGTGGATTAAAAGAAATTCCGGCAAGACAGTTTTATCCTTGTGATTAAATCTAATCTGGTTTGGAAAATGGTGTGCCAATCACATTGTTATGGCTTTGTTTACCAGATTCCAGAGGAACCTGTTGACTCAATAAATTTAACTTTCAAGTCAATCAGCATCGTGTAGCCAAAATAATTTGCTGGAGGTTTGGGTTTTTCTGTTATTACCTGGTTATTCTGGTTTTGAGCTGTGCCTAGCATCGTGTCTCATACATAGTAGATACTCAGTAAACAGTTCTTAGATTTAATTAATCTTTTGTAGAGCTGGTATGGGCAACAAAGTAAAGCCTTGCTGTCATGAATGTTCATTTTTAAAAATTGGGTTGAATTAAATTTACAATCAATAGCCAAAGAACCGAAGAATATCATTTCTTCTTCTGTGGTGACCCTGTTACTATTCTCATACACTTCACCAACGCTCATTGTTCCTCTCAACCTTGCATGAGCCCTTGTATAAGGGAGATTCCCCCCCAAAAAAACAGAATTTATTTAAAAATCGTGCATTTATTCTTGCATGTGTAAACTTCAGTCACCTTCAAAGTACTCTCCATTTGATGCCATACACCTGTTGAGACACTTTTTCCACTGCTCAAAACAGTTTTTGAATTCATCAATTTTGGTACCGTTTAGAGCTTCTGCTTTTTTGTTTGTTTGTCTGTTTCACCTCTTTCACATCGGCAAAATGTTCCCCATTGAGGGTATTTTCATCTGGGAAAACAAACACAAATCAAGTCAGGGCGAGATCAGGTGAGTAAGGAGGGTGGAGTATGAGGGTCATGATGTTTTTGGTCAAAAGCTGCTGAACACTCAGTGCCATGTGGGCAGGTGTGTTGTCATGGCAGAAGAACCAGTCACCTGTTTGCCACAACTGGGGATGTTTCTTTTGCAGCCCAGCTTCTCACAGCAACATCAGCTGGTACACTGATGCCGATGGGTTTCTAGAATACTTTCCTAGCAAGAGAAGCCTGTACTACAAAGGGGCTTACCCACCAAAAGACAATTCTGGTTTTTGGGGGGGTCCCTCTTTGTAAACTGTCCTGTCAGTGAACTCTCTTGGGTGACCCCTGTGCCTTCTGTTTCTGGGACCCTGGATGACCACGCAGAGCTGGGGTTTTGCTAGGTGTATTGGGTAGGGTTCCCTGGAAGCAGACTCGGTGAAGAAGATTTGCTAGCTGGAGGTTTATCAGGGCGTGCTCTTGGGAAGAGCATTCAAAAACGAGCCAGGGAAGCTGGATGGGACAGAGGGAGAAGCTGAACCACCAGGCAGCTACAACCAAGGCCTGGGTTGACTGGACCAGGCTCTGGAGCTGGGAGGGTGGGTCAGAGTTGCCTGGGATCGAGGCCATGGAGCCGGGCCTTTGTATCCCTATCATTGGACGCAGGCTGCCCTTGGAGATGGGGTGTCACCTTTGATGGAACAATTCACTATTGTCAAGGGCAATTCACAGAAAGCAACTGAGCTGAGTATTCAGCAGCAATGAATGATGGAGCAGCAGGGTGAGTGAGCGCCCCATCCTGAAGGGTAGGGCAAGGTAAGGTAGGCAGGAGAGATAAGGACAGATTCAGGGGAGTGGCTGCCACAACAAATCCTGAGCTCTAGAGAGGAAACAGGGGCAGTGGACAGGCAGATCGATGGACTGTGGGTCTTGGTGGAGAACTGAAGGAATGGGAGCTTGGGAGGCTGAGCATGGCAGATGGAGACTGCGGGGGCTTCGGGGTTGCCAGTGATGCCGAGTGAGCTGGTAGGAGGGTCATGGCGTCGGAGGAGAGGTGAGGGAAGGAGGGGCATCCTCTGTGCCAGCGGTAGCGTCACCAAAAGTTATGATTGAAATAAATAGCCTGTCATCCCAGCACTTTGGGAGGCAGAGGTAAGTGGATGGCCTGAGCCCGCGGGTTCGAGACCAGCCCAGGTGGCTTGGGAAGGCCTCGTCTCTACAATAAATAAAAAATTAGCCGGGCATGGTAGTACATGTCTATAGTTTCAGCTATTTGGAAGGCTGAAGCGGAAGGATGGCCGGAGCCCAGCAGGTCGACGCTGGGGTGGCCGTGAGTGAGCCACTGCACTCCAATCTGGGTGACAGAGTGAGACTCCAACTCAAAAAAAAAAAAAAGAAAGAAATGATGAAAATACTTTGAAAACCGATTCAAATGTTTTTCATTGCTCTTATTTGTTTTGGGGGGAAATAAAGAGGCCATACATGTTTTGTTTAAAACAAGGCCACCCGTTTAAGTCAGATTTTAGGTCTTAAAATAAGATTTCTCAGAACAGAGAAGCACTTTCCATTTGAAGGCTGTGAGTTTTTAAGTTTTTTTTAATTTCGGTGCTGCCGCTGCTACCTCAGAGCTCTCAAGCAGTCAGTCCAGATACTCATCTCTACCCCCCTCCTTGGGAGGTACGTCTGTAACCATCTGCACGTGGCCTTGCCTCCTTGGTTGCCTGCTCGGGGCCAGCTGTGGATGCCAGATGTCTGACCTCCTCCTGGGAGAGAGCCAGGGATCACCCCTGCTGCCTGGAGACCTATAGCTTTCCGTGTTATTCTCTCCGAACCTGGTTTTGGCTTCTGGCTACCAGAAGAAAGCCAACTTTGATTATGCTCGACAAAGGGAACACCATTCGAACTCTGCAAGTGCTGTACATTTCATTTTGGATAAAGCATTTTAAAGGTTAATGAATGAAATCGAATGCAAGACATTTGTTCTAATTTCTGTTCATTTCTGAAAAAAAATCCACTCCTGGTTCATACTTCCACCTAGTGACCTACACTCCCTGGCCCTGGTATCTATTTCTGTCATGGTCATTTCTGGGTCTGACTTTTACATTTTGTTTATCATGTAAAGTTATTCTCTATTTTAGGTCATCTTTTTTTCCTGCTGTCCTCCTCTTCTTCCTCCTTTCAGTTTTATATCCTCATTTTTTCTAATTTTCTTTCCTGAACAATTCCCAACTTAGGCATCCACTGCATATTGAAGACTTTTATTTGTCAAATTACTTTTCAAATGCCCTATTGAGGTTGCATTGTCATTGCAGTTTGGGACCTACAGGTGTTCTGAGGTCATCTCTTGAGTTTTGCATGACTGTTTTTAGTCCAGTAAATCGAAACTTTTTTTTTTGGAGACAGTGTCTCACTATAGCCCGATCAGCAGAGCCTTACCTCCTGGGCTCAGGCAATCCTTCCACCTCAGTCTCCCCAGTAGCTTGGACTACAGGTGTGCACTGCTATGCCCAGCTAATTTTTATATTTTTTTTGTAGAGATGAGGTCTCACTACGGTGCCCTGGCTGGTCTCAAACTCCAGGGTTCAGGCAACTTTCCTGCCACGCTGTCACAAAGTATAGGGATGACAGGCAGGAGCCACCCTGCCCGGGCAAATTGAAGCATTTTAGAGAGCTTAAGTTCAGCTGGTACATGGATTTCATGTTGCTCTGTCTGACTGCAGTGGTTCCCTCATTACTTCAGGGACAGTAGGTGGATAGTGATCAACATAATCATCGCCAATCACCACAAACATGCTGAGCTTCCTCTGTACGTGGGCGAGAACGAGAGGATCTTGATCCTAACAGCACATACCCTGCCCTAATCCATGATATTACCCAAATCACAGAAGGTGAACTTTTGTCTCTAGAATTTCAGCGTTTATTTTGAAAGTAGTATTCAGGGCCGGGCTCGGTGGCTCAGCCTGTCATCCCAGCACTTTGGGAGGCCGAGGCCAGTGGATTGCCTGAGCCCACGGGTTTCAGACCCGCCCGGGCAACTTGGTGAGACCTCGTCTCCACAATAAATTAAAAAAATTAGCCGGGCATGGTAGGGTGCGCCTGTAGTTCTGGCTCCTTGGAAGGCTGAGGCAGAAGGATCGTGGAGCCCAGCAGGTCGAGGCTGCGGTGGCCCAGAGTGTGCCACTGCACTCCAGTCTGGGCAACAGAGTGAGACTCCAACTTAAAAAAAAAAAGTAGTGTTCTGAGCATATGCATTTTCCTATTATTCAGTTAATTAATATTTCTAAGCATTTCTCTGATTATGAAGTAAATAAAAGTTAATTGCAGAACAATTTTTAAATGGTGAAACATATAGAGAAGAAAATAAAATTCACCCACGATTGCATCGATTGGAGAGAATCATTGTTAACCACTGGGCTATTGCTTTCTAGTCTTTTTTTTTTTCTTTGATATTGTAAAAGTGCCATAAAGCTTGTAAACTTTTATTCTCTTTACATTATGAACAGTTTCTCATACCTTTAAAGGTAAGATATTTTTTAAATGATACCATGCAGTTCCATCACACGATTAGTCATAACTTATTTGCACATTTCCCATTTGTTCTATATGTTTCAAATGTTTTATTATCACAAACGATGTTGCTGTAAACACGAAGCACCCTTGTACACGTGGAATTACTGAGTAAATTATGGTGTTTTTATGATTTGGTAGAATCTTGCCAGAAGATACATGCAAGATCTCAAAATCAAATTTAAGAAAATTTTACAGTCTTCAAAGAGATTTCATTATCATTCTGGAAATTTTGTGAAGGTTATTCTTTATTTCTTCTTTCTTTAATAGTTTATATAATTGTTCCAAAAATCTGCATGTGAAATATTCACCTCATTTATCGATGCCAAAGACTGGAGGGTGCAGTAAGTGAGGACCGGAGAGGGTTCCTACAGTCTAACCATCCTAAACCACCAGTGAAGTCGGTGTGTCTCAACAGTCGTGTACTTTATTGAAAGCAAAAGACGACTGTCATTCTTGACTTTGTCTGTACTTGTATGGTCTGACCCCACAGTCCATAACCCTGTCATCTAAATCCCAAGCTATCATTCTGCTCTCGTGTCTATAAATCTATTTGTCACCACCATTTCTCAGCGTCGCATTTGCTCTTGACTAGAACATAAAGACAGGGGTACTAATTTCCTGTGGCCATTAAGATTCTTCCACTCTTTGCTCAAGGGGTGACCCCAGGGTGATAATTTTTACTTCCTTCTTTAACGCATCCTCATTCTTGAACAACTCAGCTCACTCTTTCTATGACATCATCTCTTCTCCACAGAGTTCATGATTCTCTCTTTCACGCGCTCATTTCTTGGCCTATAGCAAATGATCACGTAGTGTGAGGATTAGCAGTTTATCCGCCAGCCATCCTCATCAGAGACCCCCTATATACGTCTGTATCCCCTGTATCTTCGCAGAGACTGATAGACTTCCTAACCTCTAAAACTGTGAGAAATACATTTTTGATCTTTGTAAATTACGGTCTTGGGTATTCTGTTATAGCAGCACGAACAGACTAAGACAAGATTCTACTTTTTTCAATTAAGTCCCTGAACATTAATCACAGTAGCACAAAGGAGGGATCGGCAGTCACTGGGCACTGCCAGGAGAGGGAAGGAAGGAGGAGGGCGGGCTGGGGGGCACATGACAACATAGAGATACCCGGTCTTATACCAGGAGTGGGTAGGGGAGTGAGGGCCAGTCGGAGCTCACACTTGACCTGCATACAGCCTATTTGTGTAGTTGATCCTTACTTATGCCTCTCATCCTTACAATAAAATAAAATTTAATTTAAAAAATAAAATCAATTGATTTACCTTAATTGTTTCTACTTCCTAATTTGTTTCCTAGTTGTGTAATAATATTTTTAGGCTGGGTTCGGTGGCTCAGCCTGTAATCCCAGCACTTTGGGAGGCCGAAGCGAGAGGTTTGCCTGAGCCCGCAGGTTCAAGACCCGCCGGTCAACTTGGCGAGACCTCGACTCTACAATAAATCAAAAACTAGCCGGGTGTGGTGATACGCACCTGTAGTTCCAGCTACTTGGAAGGCTGAGGCAGAAGGATCGCTGGAGCCCAGCAGGTCGAGGCTGCAGTGGCCGGGAGCGGCCACTGCACTCCAGTCTGGGACTCCAGTCTGAGACTCCAACTCAAAAAAATAAAAAAAAATAAAAAAAATTTAAAGCTATGAATGAATGTCAAGCTCTACTTTGTGCCTGTGTGCATACAATTCACAGAATGTTTGAAGGGAAAACAGACTACGTCAAGTAAAGACTATGTGTGTGTACGGTGATCATAATTCTTTTTTCAGATGACTCGGGACTTCCCAATGCACCAGATCAGTTTCACAGCTTCTCATGAGGTTTTTTTCAAACTTTTCATGCATGGCTTTTGTAGTTTGTAAGATTCTTTGGTCTTGGAACTTTGGATTATTTTTCATCCTAGGTGCATCCAAGACTGGGCCATTCTGCTTTCAAGCTCATGAGAGTTTGATGGGAGTACTTGATCAGTTGGATTCAGTTCATTTGGTTATCTCCATGTTGCAAATCAACACTTTCCCTCCATTCAGCTTAGTTTTTAAACTCTGTAAATGTAAAGTCTTGTGTAAATAAATGTGCATGCAGTTCAGCATGGAGAAAGAGGAACTCTTGTGATTTGAAAAAGATGAACCAAGAACAAACTCAGATAATTTGTATTACTCCAGCTGGGATTTAAAATTCCATGACAGACAGAATTCTTTCCCTCTAGCACAGACAGTATTGTCCCTTACAAGAGACCTTCTCTACATGGAATTATATGGAAATGTTGTGTCTTTGAGGTAATTTTTAAATAACAAAGAATATATTTCAATGTATTAAATCGTCTAGGAGGCAAATTAGCAAGTGGAAATAATTAAGGCAAATTAATTGCTTTTCTAACTGAGAAAAGTCGAATGTTGTCTTAATCTTCTTTGTTTTGCTATGACAGAATACCTGAGACTGAGTAATTCATAAAGAATGGAAATTTGTTTTTCACAGTTCTGGAGGCTGCAAAATCCAAGTTCAAGGCAACTGTAGATTTGGAGTCTGTTGAGGGAACACTCTCTACTCCCAAGATGACGTCTTAGGTCCTACGTCCTCCAGACGAGAGGAATTCTGTTTCCTACGTGGCAACTCGGAAGAGAGTGAACCCTCATGACTTAAACGTTTCCTGTTAGGACACATCTCCCAAAACTGCTGAATTAGCAACTAAGCTTCCAACATACAAATCTGTGTGTTCAACATATGAGTCACCCCATAGCAAATGTTACAATATTAATATCACTCCATAATAAACTATAATAAATTGACAAGGTGTCCTTGGAATTTTTTTTACAATAATCAGTTTTCAAAATAGTAAAAAAAAGGAATTTGTTTCTGGGTATGTATTAAACATGCTATCTCTTTTCATTAATTTGGGTAAGTAGACTGGGCATGGTGGCTCACACCTGTAATCCCAGCAATTTGGGAGACCAAGGAGGGAGGATTGCTTAAGTTCAGGAGTTTGAGACCAGCCTGGGCAACATAGCAAGACCTTATCTCTACCCCCCAAAAATATTAGCCAGGTGTGGTCGTGTGTGCCTATAGTCCCAACTAGTCAGGATGCAGAGGCAAAAGGATGATGGTCTGAGCCCAGGAGGTTGAGGCTGCAGTGAATCTTGATTGTGTCCCTGCACTCCAGCTTGGACAACAGAGTGAGACCCTGGCTTTAAAAAATGGGGTAAATAAAAATACATAGTTTAAGGAATCATTTTTCTTCCTCCATTTTAGTCTGGTTAGTGGTGTTGCCCTTTTATATGTGTAATATTGCTATTGCTAGGCTAAACCACGTGGGTCATGAAGTTTAAAATGCCTCTGCAGTTTTGGCCCAGCTAACTAAATATCTGAGGATACCCAGAAGTGAGTGAAATAACACATGCCAGCTGGAACAGGCACGCTGCCACACTGTTCTACATAGTGTTCAAAACACACTAAAGAAACCTCATTTAGATATATAAAAAGATTATAAACAACTCAGAAGGCAATGGAAGGCTTGTATTTCAGCCTGAGTCCAAAGGAATAATATTCTCTCGCTATTAAGCTAAGGCTGCTTTGTTTAGTTTTAACTTTAATAGCATCCATTCTGTTTAAAAGCCAAAGAATTTATTTTTGTTAAAGCTCGATGATTAACGTAACAATCAGGCAGCTACTGAGTTCCTGAGGGTTTCCTTTCCAGGGGTCTCGGAGAAGGTGGACAGTTTCAGAGTTGGCATTTTGAAATAAAAATTGCAGGCTAGGTAGAATTTTCTGGGTGACTGTACTCCATCTGTGACCCAGGGAAGGCAGAAGTTAGAAAATACCTTTTACTTTATATTCATGGCTCTTCCCATTCTTTCGCCATTCTGATGAGCTAACAAGATTCCAAAAGGAAGCTTGGGCTTCAATTCAAGGCTCAGAAAATCTTCAATTCAAGACTCCCACCACCCCGTCTGTTTTCTGCAGCCCAGTAAGGACAGCACAATGATCTGTCTCATCTACAAAACTTTAGTGTCACACATCTGTGGACAAGACCGTGCTCTCTAACTCACGTGAATGCAGCAGCCTTCACGGGGAGGAACATGACTGTTCTTAAAACTGGCTCTGTTCATTCACCCCTGGGGTCTGACTGGTTGCTCTGTGGCAGAGGTGCGATTGTGAAGGTGAGCAGCTGTTTGCCCTTGCTTCATGACTGGGCAAAACTATTCCGGGTTTACAAAGGCATGTAATCTGGTGGGGGATCGCTCCACCCTCAACCAAAGAAGGAAGGCGGTTCTCTTGTCATTCTGTCCACCACCCGTGATTTTAGACTTTAGGGACCAGTGATTGTGGAGACTGCTGATGACAGATACCTCTGTGTCATCTCCCAATGCTGATGAGGGCTTCACAGAGGAGCTCACACAATTCACGGCAATTAGACTTTGGCTTGACCTGACCACAGTTCACTATCAGAGTCAGCTAGTGATAGAGTTAGGTACTTCCTAAACTTTTTTTCCTCTAGCCAGGTGGTCTGATGGGAAGGACTGAACAAGGTTGCAGGTTGCTATTTTTCTGGCTTTGCTTGCAGGTTTTCCATGCAGGTAAATTGTGCATGTATGTCAGATATGCAGTGTATTTCCCCCTCCATATTTGGCTGAAAGTGGACTTAAACAGTTCATTTTCTTTTCTTCATTTAATTTTTTTTTTTTGAGTTGGGGGTCTTACTCTGTTAACCAGGAAGGAGTGCAGTGGCACAATCATGGCTCACCACAACCTCAACTTTCTGGGCTCAGGCCATTCTTCTGTCTCAGCCTCCTGAGTATCTAGGACTACAGGCATGCACCATCGTGCCCTGCTGACTTTTGGATTTTTTTTGTAGAGATGAGGTCTCACTATGTTGCCCAGGTTGAACTTGAACTCCTGGGCTCAAATGATCCTCCTGCCTCGACCTCCCCAAGTGCTGGGATTATGGGTGTGAGCCACTGTGCCCAACCTCATTTCTTATATTAGAGCGTATGTACTAGATTAAACAAACACTTATAGACTTGTCATGCATTATAAGGCATAGTCTTAGACTTTGAGTAGCCATTTCATGCTTTTTTCTATAATTTATTATAAATGGCTACTGATTTTTATCAAATGTCTGCTTAGGAAGCTGACATTGTAATGTACTCTTCTACTTTAATATGATGTATTATATATATATGTACATATATATCTATATATGATATAGATAGCATATTAATGAGAATTCCTTATATTGAACCATTCTTGAATTCTTAGGATATATCTAGGGAGTTGTCTAAGTTTTTTTCTGGTTCTATTACTGAATACCACAGACAGGGCAATTTATAAAGAGCAGGTTTATTTAGCTCTTGGTTCTGGAGACTAGGAAGTCCAAGGCCAACAGGCTGGCATCTGGTGAGGGCCTTCGTGCTGCATCATTTCACTGTAGAACAGCAGAAAGGCAAGCCAGTGTGTGAAAAAACCATGAGAGGCCAGTATTACTTTATAACAATCCACTCTCTTGATAATGAATCCAATCCCACTACATCAACATTAACCCATTCATGAGGGCTCTACCCTCAGGATCCAATCACCTCTTATTAGGCCCTACCTGCCAACACTGCTACATTAAATGCCAAGTTTCAACACAAGTTTTGGAGGGGACAAACACCCAAAACATAGCAGGAGTCATGATACATAATTATTTTATATATACCTGGATTCTATTTGCAAATATTCTGTTTATAAGTTCTACATTTATATTAATTTGAAAATATTTTGTTTAGAATTGATATTCATAAATGAAATTTTTGTATAGTATTTGTTTGTCTGTCTTTAATGAATTTTGATATTATGGATATTTTAGATCTGGAAATGAGCTGAGAAGCTCTTCATCTTAGAGTGGCAGAGCAATGATCTGTTTTCTTAAGTCATTAACTGAGCCTTAGTCTCTGCTTTTGCCAAGTGAGAATCACAGACTTTTTTTTCTCCTGCTTTCCAGAATTCCTGTGAAGATCAAATGTGCATGGAAATATTTCTCAAATTCTAACCCGCTATACTATACAAATATTATAAAAATAATAATTGTTATCATTCTAAATCCAAAGTTTGAATTCGTTTGCATGTTTATAGCTGTGGTCTCCAAATACTCTATCTTTCTTTCATTTTCTATGTATTTTACAGGTCTTAGAAATTGACTTGGATATTCAGTATAATTAGGAGCACATATTCTATTCTTGGCTCCTAACACCTACTAGTTCTGTGTCCTTTGATCTAATCACTAAATATGTGTGAGTCTCAGTTTCTTTGTCTATAAAATGGAGACAATAGAAACTACCTGATGAGGTTGTCATGAGAGTTAAGATATTTTGATCAACCTTTCAAGTACACTTGTAAAAAAAACATAGCACAAAGGAAGCCTGAAATAACTGTTAGTTTTTACTGCTATTAATAATAACACTATTTTTGTAGATTGTCTCTGAATTCTTTGGGAGAGCTGGGATAGATATACCAGATAGTTTGACTTACTAAGAAGCTTATTAATATCCTTTCTTTAGGAGGTAAAAAGGATTTCAGTTCAAGGTTTTTCCCTAGGTGGCATTCTGATATACACTAAATATTATTTTTCCCGAAAAGCTACAAATTGTGTGACCCCTTAGACATTTGGGGAAGAATTTGATGACTTTCCTGTATTTTGATGCCCAGATATTTGAGATGCAAAAGCACATATTTGGAGCTGTGTCATTCCATTTGGACAATACCCCAAACTAGTATCTTCATTGAAATAAGGCGGGAAAAGAATCTTAAAAAGTTTTGGGGATTTCCCCCCCCCGCTCTGCATCCTTCCTGCTAATCTGTCCTGACTGATTTGTATTTATGACCCAGATGTCCCTAAAGCAGGCCCCCACACGACAAAAGAGGAAGTAAACCAAGGAAAGTTGCCTTTTCCTCAAGGTCAATCCCATCCCTAATTCTAGTAGACAGTCTAGGAAAATTTGAAAGGGGAATTTATTCCCATTCCCAAAATAAACCCGAGGACATGTCACACCGTTTCCACTTGGTTTGCCTTGAACTGAAAACCTTGAGGTGAAACCCTTTTTCACCTCCTGAAGACAGGATTTTAATAAGCTTCTCAGTAAGTCGAACTGTCCAATATGCCTATCCCAGCTCTTGGAGTGGGAGTAGCTGACTGCAAAGGGCAAACTTAAACCTTTCAGATGTGTTTTCTTAGTGAGAGTTTTACCTTAGGTGCAGCCATTGTGGTTATTTCCTCGTTTGTAACAAGTCACCAGTGTTCTGAGTTGCAGTGTCAACTGTGAGCCTTGTTTTTGTTCATTCACCAGAGTGGAAAATCATAGGGTTCGTGTAATTCGCAGTCTAGAAAAATATCAACAAACAGATGTGTCTTCTGTGGCCAGCAAGTTTTGAGCCTGGAAGACTCCCCCTGAGGAGTAAGGAACATCTCGGGGGATGTGTGTGCAGAAATGCTTGACTGTGCTGCAGTTCCCGAGGACAGAGGCGATTGCGGCCACATAATTGCTGTTTTTCTCCAACATTTTATGTTGAGTGAGGAAGGCTGTTTTAATGTGGCTACATGACCAATCCAATGATGGATTAATCTGCATGGTTTCCATCAAAAGCGTCTAAAATATGTATATTTTTGACCTGGTGACAAAGCCGTCTCTTATAACTGCCCCCTCCCTCACCTCAATCTTCATGACTGCCTAAATTTGGAAAGTTTTGAGGGATTTTGCTGTTCACTTTGGTGGTATAAGTGAAGAATTATGTGTGTAAAGACTCTTATAAACATCACCTATGCCAGTGGTGTGCTGGAACTGGCTTGTATTGGCTCATACCAGCTCATGAAAATTGAGTGTGCATCTCCTCCCAAAACCATGGTCAGTGTTGCCATTTTGGTGTCTTTAAATTAGCCATAGGGGGCTCATTTACACCATGGGAACCAGTAGATGTGATATCTATTATTCCCCCAGAGAGTTTATAGTCAAAGACTTCTCGCCCTCTGCCTTGTATCACTATTCTCCAAGACTTGATCAATTAAAAGTAAGCTGGTGTTTTAAGACATATTTTGGGGACTCCACAATCTATGAAAATGGCTTCTCAGACACGTCCTTGCTTGGAAAAGAAGATGCGTTTGATTTCTGAAGTGGACATTTGGCTTCCCGCCTCCATTTAGCCTTCATGGGATAACTGTACCTCAACTTTCATTCTCTGTTTGTGCATCACTCACTCATTCATCAGTTCAGAGCTGTGGGCAGTGTCTGCTCCTCCCTCAGAGATGAAGAATGTGACTTAGACCAAAGCCCATCAGAGCATCATCTTCCTCCGGCTAGAGTAACTGGTCCAGGCAAGGCCGTGTGATCCATTTGGTGCTGCTGAAACACTGGACACTTTTGCTGCAACTTCTGAAAGAGAGACATTTGCTCTTTCTACTGGAATAGCATTACAAAAATGTAAGATTAGAGTTGCTCACTGACGTAAAAATACACACATAGACCTGTGGAATAGAATAGAGAACGGAGAAATAAATGCACACATAGATGGCCATCTAATTTTCAACAAGGTCACCAAGAAGACAGTGGCGGGAAGGATTGTCTCTTCAGTAGACAATGCTTGGAACCCTGGATTTCCACATGCGAAAGAATGAAATGGAACGCTTATGTTACACCACTCACAAAAGTTGACTCAAAATGGATAAGACCTGAAACCATAAAACTCCTAGAGGAAAATATAGGGGAAAAATCTCCTTGACATTGACTTTGGCAATAATCTCTTGGATATCACACTAAAAAGTCAAGCCACAAAAGGAAATAAATAAATAAATAAATAAATGGGACAATAGCAATGAAAAAGTTTCTGCAGAGCAAAGGAAGCAATCACCAAAAGGAAAAGGTCCTACATATTGGGGAAAAATATATATATACATATATTGTTGTTGTAGTTGTTGTTGAGTTGGAGTCTCACTCTGTTGCCCAGGCTGGAGTGCAGTAGCAAGCTCACAGCCACCCCAGCATCGACCTTCCGGGCCCGGGCGATCCTTCCACCTCAACCTTCCAAGTAGCCAGAACTACAGGTATGCACTACCACGCCTGGCTATTCTTTTATTTATTGTAGAGACGAGGTCTCACCAAGTTTCCTGGGCTGGTCTTGAACCCAAGGCCTTAGGCAATCCACTTGCCTTGGCCTCCCAAAGAGTTGGGATGACAGGCTGAGCCAATGAGCCCGGCCGGAAAACATATTTTTAGACTATATACCTGATAAGAGGTTAAGATCAAGATTTATAAACTTATACAACTCAGTAGCAAGAAAACATATAACCTGAATTTAAAATGGGTAAAGGATCTGGATGGACATTTAACCAATGATGACATAAAAATGTCCAATAGGTATATGAAAAGGTGTTCAATGTCACCAATAATCAGAGAAATGCAAATCAAAACCACTATGAGATATCATCTCACAACTGCTAGAGTGGCTGTTATCAAAAAGACAAGAGATAACAGGTGTTGGCAAGGGTGTAGAGAAAAGAGAATTACTGAACATTATCAGTGGGAATATAGATTGGTACAGCCATCATGGAAAATAGTATGGAGGTTCCTAAAGAAATTAAAAATAATCATCACATGACCCAGCAATCCTTCTTCTGGATATATACCCAAAGGAAATAAAATCACTACCTCATAAAGATATCTGCACTCAGATGTTCTTTGCAGCATTAGTCACAATAGCCAATATGGAAACAACCTACGTGTCCATCGATTGGTGAATGGATTAAAAAAACCTGTTTTTAAACATATATGTGTGTGTATGCATATATATACACATACATACATATATTTAAAAATGTATGTATTATACACACACACACACACACACATATATATACTGGTGTGCCAAAAAAAAATGTATACAGATTTTAAGAGATGTTAAGAGATGTTCGCGCCGGGCTCGGTGGCTCAGACTGTAATCCCGCACTTTTGGGAGGCTGAGGTGAGTGGATTTCCTGAGCCCGCGGGTCCGAGACCCGCCTGGGCAAGCGAGACCTCATCTCTACAATAAATCAAAAAATTAGCTGGGCGTGGTAGCGCGCGCCTGTAATTCCAGCTACTCGGAAGGCTGAGGCGGAAGGATCGCTGGAGCCCAGCAGGTCGAGGTTGCGGTGGCCGGGAGTGGCCACTGCACTCCAGTCTGGGCGAGAGTGAGACTCCAACTCAAAAAAAAAAAAAGAAAGAAAGAGATGTTCGCTGTAATCAGAAGTGTCTGGTTGCTGATGGTAACCACTTTGAGCACCTCTTGTAATTGCAGACTTGTATTCATCTTAATACTCAAGTATTGCAATTTTAATATCAGTTTTTCCTTTCTTAAAATGTGTATACATTTTTTGGTACCCTTTGTATAGATACATACATCTCTCTCTCTCTCTTTCTCTCTCTCTCTCTCTCTTTCCATCTGTCTAAAATGGAATATTACAAAGTCTTAAAAAAGGAGGAGATTCTGCTATTTGCAACAATATGGATGGTCCCTAAGGACATTATGCTAAGTAAAATGAACCAGACACAGAAAGAAAATATTGCCTGATCTCACTTACATCTGAAATCTTAAAAAAAAAAAAAAAGTTCAAATATATAGAGACAGAAAATAAAACAGTGTTACCAGTGTTTGGATGGGGAAGGACATGGGGAATTGTGGGTCAAAGGATACAAAGTAGCAAATATGTAGGCTGAGTAAGTCAAAAGAGCTCACGTACAGCCTGAGAGGACTATAGTCAACGACTGTGTATTGTATCCAGGATTTTTGCCAAATGAGTAGGTTACCGCTGCTCTTGCCACAGGAGGGAGTTTAAAACGGGCAACTGTATGAGACCGTGAATAAGCCTATTTATTTGACAGTAGGATGGATGGATGGATAGATAGATAGGTAGATAGATAGATAGATAGATAGATAGATATAGATATAGGTATATAGATATGTACCTTACAACATCATGTCGTGCACCTTACAACATCATGTCGTGCACCTTACATATCACAATAACATTTATTTTAAAGAACGATCAGCGTTGCCACTGCCGCTTTCCTGCCACCAGGCACACGTGTTGAGAAGGGCAGCTGCGCAGAGGAGGTGGAACCGAGCGGTGGAAGGAGGAGAGTGGGACCTGGTGGCGTTGCCCCTCTTTGGATGTCCTGCCGGAAGCCCACCCTTGCCATGGCTTTTTCAGTTATCTGATCCAACACGTGAAGGGGGCCCCCCAAAACCCGGAATCTATTTATTAAACATTGTGTATTTATTCTGACATGTTGAAACTGCAAGGGGCCTGCCCTCCAAAAAATAATTCCGGGCGATTTGGGGGCCCCTCCCTCATATTTAGTTCATTCCTGGAATGTGGAAAGACTTGCCCTCCTGGCACAAAACGGGAGCAAGGCATGGACTTGCTCATTTCAAACCCTCTAATTTCCTTCAGGGGAGAGCAGCTCACGGGCAGCAAGGCTTTCGCATAGTCCTCCACGGCCTGAGTTGTGCCCATACTGGGAGTCCCATGGTCATCTAACGCTGTCTGTGCCCAGAGGATGACATCTGCCTCACTCTGGGGCCATGGGGGGAACCCACGAGGCTACAAGATTTGGAGCTGCAGTTTCCGTCATCAGATTCATCAGAATAATGGGGTGCTCTGGCTGCTAGTTCACATGTGTTTTAGGGGATTTCCCCCCCCACTATATATCTTTGCTTTTAACAAGAACATTATTTGTACAAAGCATTATAATCTTCTCAACATTTTTCACTCATTTATCAACAAACTTTTCACTGTATTCTTTAACAAGTTAACAGTGTCACACTATATCTCACTACCTGTCAAACCCCAAGAGCACCACCTCAAGACAGACAAGTGCTTGGAGCACAGCACAGAGAAAGAAAAAGGCGAAGAAATGCCAACAGAGATGCTTTAGAAGCAGCCAGGGGGGAATTCGATTTCTGAGCACCCTCAGATTTCCCTTAAGGTTCAGACGGGTTTCACTAAACCATTTTTAAAAGACGTGAGACAAAACGAGACAGATATGGGGGTGGGCACCTGCCGTCCCAGCCACGCAGGAGGCTGAGGCAGGAGGATGGCTCGAGCACAGTTCAGGGCTGCAGGGTGCTGTGATTACACCACTGAACTCCAGTCTGGGTGACAGAGTGAGGCCCTGTCTCTTAAAAAATAAAAACAAAACAACAAAAAAGGGCATACGATGAGAACTAAGGAATCAGAGGAAGCCACGCTTTGGGGTATTACGCAGGTGATCAAAGGTTCTCATATGGATGGAAGTGAGAAAAGCGGGGGAAGAGAAAGTGGGGTGGGGAACAGAGGAGAGGCCGAAGAGAGGGGGACAAGAAGCACAGAGGGACAGAGTTGCGCCTAACGCAAACCGTGCTTGGAACTCATCCTCGTCACAACGGGCGAGGGACGACAAGAAGAGAAAGCCTGGGGTCGTACCTCCGGGAGGTGACAAGAAACCCTACAACTGTATGGTGGCAGGCAGTGAGGCGCCTCTAAGACTAAACCAGCCGCTCTGTAAAAGGAAGACATTGGCCCTTGCTTCGCTCATTCCAAGCGACACTGCTGATTTCAGAGCACGAGGGCCCCGCATAAAGCCACCTCAGCAGGTCCCACCTCTACAGCAATCGAGACGGGCTCCAAGCCCAGTGGGTGGGTCTACAGAAAACAAAATTCCACTAACGCTCCCGTCAAGTGAAGAGACAACGCAGCAGACTTCATTCTTCTCCCGCGGCTTTTTCGTCGTTTCCTAAAGCTTACCCCTTCTGACCACCCTTAACAAGTTGCTGTTGCCAAAGACCACGCAGACACAGGCTGGCCAAGATCAAAGCCCGAGCTTTCCTGGGCCTGGACTGCCTCTGTGATCTGGAACACAGCAGACAGCATGGAAGTTGCTATGACTTTGTTGAGAGGCTGGGGATCCAAAGCCACCTAGCTATACAAAGAAGCAACCCAGAGTGGTCAAACAGACTGATTCAATGAGCTGTTCAGCATCAGTCTTACCAACACCCACAAACTTCCGACCAGTGGAGCAAAACAGGACTCAGCTACCGAGGTGCTTTGAGTTTGGGAAGCGCTGGTTGTGATGGCAATTCTAGTCCGTTTTAATTTTGATCTCGGGCACTTCTGCCTGAGCCTGCTCTGCCCAGCATGGCAAAGCGTCGCAGAGACATGCAGCACGTCTGGGAGTGGTGCCATCAAAGATGCCGCAGTCTGCACCCCCCCATCAGCTGACCCCCTTCCTCCTCTCCTTTCTGCTCTCTTCCAGCCCTTCCTCCTCCTCGTCATCGTCCTCACCCCTGCTCTTGTCTTGTTCTTCTGAATCTGTGCTTCTGTCTTTGTCCTCCTTCTGCGGCTCTGAAGCGTCCCTCTTGCCTTTCTGCTCATGCCCATATGCTTCCGGAGATTCTTTCAACAGGGTGATGAAAGGCTGGAAGTCCGTCTCTCCCAAGGCTGAGAGGAAACCACTGGCATTCGGTGTCTTGTGCTTCCCTTTCCTGGCAAAGTTTTTGGCAAAGGATGTGACTGGTATACAGCACAAAGATTTTGGCTGTGCAGGAGGTGTGGCGTGAGTCTCCTTGGAGATGGTGTCGCCATCCGGGAGCACCTCCTTGGTAATCCTAGTGATGACAGTGCCTGGGCTGAACCTCCGCCTCAGGCCTCCGGCTCAGGCAGCTACCATCTGGACTTCCTGCATCTGGACTTCTTCACTACGGTCTGCTTTTCTCAATATTTTTACAAATTAGGTGGAGAAGAGGGCTGTTATGACCTACTTCTCCCCCAGAGACCCAAATAGACTCCATAGGATGGTTGGGGGTTTCAGCTGACAAGACTAAACCCATGATCTGTCTGAAATCTGTCCGAGGCTCACCCTGCTGATGGCTCAGGATGGTCCTGGCAAAATGGGGGTGGGCATGCAGGTGCAGATGAGACATCCTCCGGGGATCTCAACCTTTGGGTGTTCTTCATTTTCATGCCGATTGCTGGCCACCGTGTGTATTGCCCACTACAAAAGTGTGTCCCGTCCTAGGCAATAACTCAAGCCTCTAACTATTTCTCTCCTCTCTTTTTCTTTTGAGAACCAAGACTCCTTTTCCTCCCAGGGCTCTTGAGGGTCCCCAAGACTCCCAAGAAAAGACCATCTTCTGACCCGTTAACTCACACTCAGGAGTGAGAGCCCCAAGAAATCAATTAGATATGTGGTCACTCCCAGGGATACACACACCTTCACACAAATGCCTAGAAGGCAGAAACACGTTTATTCAAAAGACTCAAACTGAAGAAATAAACTTGTCTCCAGCTGGGGACATTTCTGTCCTTGTGTATTCTCTGGGCCTTACCATATAGTCTTTCTGTGTGGCCTCCCCAGCATGGCGACATCAGGATAGTTAGTCTGGTCAGATGGCAGCTCAGGTCTTTGAGGGCAAGCTCTTCTTTTTACACAGGCAGCCCAACCGGGCGGGGGACACTGCCATCACGGGTCCTCAGGGACTGGGCAAAAGCTGCAAGGCTTCTGATGACTTAGCTTAGGATCGCTCTAGTACATCATTCTGCCACATTCTATTGGTCAAGTAATTTACTAATATCAGCTTGGACTCAAAGAAAGGGTAATTAGACTCCACTCCTTTATGCCTTCATCAAGTGTCTCGTAAAGAGGATCAAAGCCTTAGAAAATATCTTCTAGAAATGAAAACGTGTGAAACATTAAATTTAGCTGAAGTCGATTTCTAATCGACTCTGGAACATCCCGCAGGAAATTTTATACAACAGAGACGAAGGTGATGTTAGAGAGCTCTCAACAGCGTTTTTACAAAAGACAGCATTTCTAACAACCCTCACCACAGCACAGGTAGCTGAGACCGGACAGGTTTCCTCTGACACCACGGCTGCCTACGTGGATGCCCGGACCAGATGCCCTGCAGCAGGGCTGGTCCTGCATATTCTACCCAGCACCTGAGGAGGCTTTATTATCTCTGTTTAGAGATAGGGGGGGAAAGTTTTAAAGAAATCAAGCCACATGCCCAAAAGGTGAAATGTGACTTGTGGGGAACAGGGTGGGACCTGTGTCTAATTTCAAAGTGTGTGCTGCAGGCCCTCCGCATCTCCAGACCCAGGGGAGTCATGCTGGCAGCTTGATGGCGACCACAGGAGAGGATTCTACACCGTGGAGGCAAATGATGCACATCAGGGCCTATATCGTTGCTGTTGTTGAGAGCTGGCTGTTTGTCACCACACTGTTCTGCCATCCTGTCAGCTCGTGTCTCTGTCAAATAAATGCATGGTTTTTTCAAAATGAAGAAAAGCAATAAGCTAAATGGAAATAATTTATGTCAATGTCAAGACACTCGATACCTTTGAGACAACTGATAAATTCTATCCTGAACCATTATGATCCATGTCTGACTAAATGTATGGTTCTCAAAGTATGGCCTCCAGGCAGCAGCATGGCCATCGCCATCATCATCGTCACCACCACCATCACCACCATCATCACCATTGCCATCGCCATCACCAGCACTGTCACCACTATCATCATCACCATTATCACTATCACTACCACCACCATCATCATCACCATCACCACTGCAATCACCACCACTATCACCACCACCAGCACCACTGCCACCACCGCCACCACCACTACTTCCACCACCATCACCACCACCATCATCACTACCACCACCGCCACTGCCATCACTGCCACCACTGCCATCACCACTATCCATCACCATTACTGCCAGCACCACTATCACCATCACCACCACCGCCGTCACCACCACCATCGCTGCCACCATCACCACCACCATCATTGCCACTTCCACCATCATCACCGCTGCCACTACCACCGCCACTGTCACCATCGCCTCCATCACCACCACCACCGCCTTCATCACCACCATCATGACCACCACCACCATCATCGCTGCCATCATTACCACCACCACCATCATCACTGTTACCATCACCACCACCATTATCTGGGAACTTGCTAGAACTAGAAGTTCCCTGACCCCACTCAGATATCTGTGTGGCTTCAGGTGTTTCTGATGTTCCCTAGAGTTTGAGAACCATTTACGTAGGCTCGCTGTGCATTCTCCTTTTAATCATGTGTTTTATTTCCGTCAAAATAGGTGAGTTTTGAAAAAGTGTGTTTTCATTGGAGAAATTTAGATGATACAAAACATTTAAACATATTTTCTTCCAATGTTTCTTCAAAGGAGATTCTGCTTGTATTGTTAACATAAGGATTAAAACCCAAGATGCCAAAGAAATTCTAGAGCTGCTTGTGGTAATAAATGTGTGATTTTAAAATGTAGATAGAATATCAAGTCAATTGGTTAAATAGTGGTTCATTCAGTTAACTGATTAGTTGTTTAGTGTCATCATGCTGAACTACTGATTTTAGTCCGTGTATTGTTGAACTAACGGGCAAGAAAAGACAAAAAGGGTCAGAACTTCCAGAATCTTCAGATATGCTAATATGTGTGGATGTCCTTGCCAATAATAAAGCTGTTAACTTTCAGCCACTCAATCAATAAGCATCTATTTTATATCCTAAGGGTTGTCCCAAGCACTAAAGATCAAAAGTCAGTCAGTCATGTCTTTAAGCTTCGGAGCTCAAGGTCAAGTGGCCCATGCAGCAATGTCAAAATATGAGTTCCATAGTTGCAACACAGACATAAATAGACCTCTGGGAGCAGAGGAGGAGGTGATAAACTCAGGCTCTGTTCGAGTGATGTGGAGGGTGTGGGTTATTATTAAAATATCACAGGAACCTGCTTTGGTCTCTTCCATCTTTACATATTTCTCTGTGGACCGCAAATACCTGTCATCAACTACTAATAAGATGGGTAGCCCTCACACTGCTTTATTCCACTCTTGGAAACATTGAAACACGCCCAGAAGCACCCCTATTAGAACAGAGACTTCAAGATCATGGAAGCAGAGCTGGAACCACTGATGTTTTTCTTGGAAGGAGAGCTTGTTTGGATGGCAGGGGTGGGGGGAGGTGGAATTTCAGAAGACACATTTTCCGAAGTTAGCATGTACATCAAGCAAGGGGAGGCTGTGTTTGCTTTGTCTTCACATTGTCGTTTTGGGGTGGCAGACCCTTTCCCCATCAGCAAACATAAAGCACACGCTCTTTCTACACAGAGCATTGCCACCTTGCTTTTCTCACTCAACCAGAAAGGCCTCTGACAAAAGACCCAGAGCTAACAGCAAAATCTGGGGGTAGAAGTCATCAATCTAAGGAATACCAGAACAGTATTCCCAGGGTTAGTCCAAATATACATATACACACAGCACACACACAATTATGTCATTTAGATCGTCTGCATTCGTGGCTCCATTTGCGAAGAATGTAGGGGAAATGGCTCCTCTCAGTTTCCATTTGTGGAAAGAAAAACGTCCAACTTCATCCACAGCAGAACACGCTATACTTCTTAAGTATGTACCATGGAGGCATCAGCTGCTCATGAGACATTCCCAGCAGAGACCAGAAAAGCGACAGAACAGGCATGAAGGTAACGCTCCCTCTTAGTTTACACAGTGATTTATAAAGTAGTCTACCGAGTTTGTCAAGATAGAGATCGCAGTTAATGCATTCAGCAGAATCGTGGAAATGTCATATGCAAATTGCAGTAACTATGTCAACGTAGAGCGAAGAATAGGGTCTGTTGACCAAAAATCGTATGGACCCAATTAGCAAAGTGTCCCTGTACTCGGGCAGTCCCACCGTCCTCTTGAAAGATCAACTCCCTGGGGGATTCTTCTGTCACGATAGCTTACTGAACACACAAATCAGGACTTTTCCTGCTACTGCAGCTACTCTCCAGAAATATCACAGTCACGGAATCACGAGAGAACATGCTCCATTACACATGTGCACACACACACCCCCACACACGTGGCCATGCAGGCAGGCATGAGTATACACACACACACGCACGACTGCTTGTATTTTTCCAACAGTAGATTCCTGGCGATGAAGTGAGTGGCGAGAAGAGTGGCTGGCTTTTCATGAGCCACACTGAGCTCGCAATGTCTCAACGTGAAAACCGGAACCAGAAATTACGGAGGAATAAATAGAATTACAGAGGAAAGTTCTAACTTGTTCCTTTTACAGAATTTCTTAATTTGCCCACCTCCAGCCTCCTAGCACTGATCATCTACTCTTCCAAATCTTCTGAAGGCTGACTCCCCATGTGCGAGAATGTGTCCCAGTGGGTGGGCTCCATGGAGGTGTTTTTGTTCGCTCATAATTCCAGACACGAGGCCCTAGAAGCAGCCACTCCTCAGTATGAAATTAGGATGTCATATAGGCCCATCATCAGAACCCAGGAGGCATCATTCCACTTGACCATTGTTGCAGAGGGAGCATGGATTTGTCCAGAAGTCTGACTAATGCCCACCCAACTTTCTTTTTATATTTTTTTCAGTAAATAGTTGCAAGCTGTTTATAACGAATTCCTCTTGCTCAATCTTTGCATGAAACCATAAGAACAAACAATACAAAGGCTCTTCATAGACATGTTTCCCATTACCAAGCGATTAAGGGCTCTACAAACGATGCAAAATATGCAAAGCAGCCTCTAGCTCTTGGGGTGGAAAAATACTATTGTTAGATCTTCCATATTGTCATGAAGTATGGTAACTGTTCAAGGGTGCCAGAGCTCTCAGAGAAGCCACTTGTTCCCGGGTGAGGCGTCTAGGGCCTGAGCACAGATAACATGTCAACATCGGTCACCGCCGTGGCCTCCCTTGTTCCACTATTCTGGGAAACTAGACAATATCCCAAGCCTCCATCTGTACCAATTCCTTAAATGTTAGGTCCCTGTTGAGGAGGCCATTGAGTCCATTTCAACTCCTGTTTGTGCCTGGTGATCAGTTTAAGCAGAAAACAGCCTCCTTTTATTGAACACCCTCCCTTTATGTGAGGCTACTCGGACAGGTACTTTATGTTACGCGTCTTGCTTTAGTAGCTCAACAGCTCTGCCAGTTGGGTATGATGAGCCCCGTTTGACACTGAGGCTTTGGAATCAGGAAGATCTGGGTTGGAATCCCAGCTCCTCCCCTTCCTTCCTGTCAGCCGAATCTTGCGTGTTTGAGAAGACTCACTCATCCGTCATTTTCCTCTCTGTATCTCTTGCTTCTGAACCCAACACATGGTAGAATCTTAATAAATACTAATTAGAACCGAGACAGTTACAAATTGGAAATGAGCAAGAAAGGTAAGGGGGATCAAAGTATGAGCCCAGATTTGGCCTCGAAACCATCTTCAACATGAAAATAACTGACGCCTATGAATGTTCAGTGAGTTTGTACATGTAGTGAAAACCTCCATGACAATCTTTCTTAGTCTGCTGGTTGGATTGAGATGTTTTTAAATGCAGTTTAAAGGCCTTCCTTCGGTAGTCTTCTGAGAACTAAGAGTCAGACCCGCAGGATGTATCTTTCCACAGTGGGTATGTAAGCAGACTCAAGATACCTTCCCTCCCCCAACGTCACCTGCTACTGTTTGCTTCAAAGAACTTGTGACTGTCCGAAATCATCTAATTTATATGTTTGATGACTTGTTTATTGTCTCACTCCCAAATGTCATCTGCCACTCTCTACCCATGGCCTTGTGTAGTGCCGGGCCCTTTATCCTTCAGCCACAGATATTGATGGAGATTGAACCTTGGGCCAAGGAGAAGATGCCATGTGTCTAAACTCAGAGGAGGCACAGCCTGACACAGAGCACCCACTGCACGTGGGTCAAGAAAGACTCGGATCTTTCCTCATCTCATGGGAATGTCACTGTCATTCAGAAAGATCAAGCCTGTATCAGTTTGGAAAGAATCATGGCATCTTCCCTCTCCTTACTGGCCATTTTTTTTTATTGCCAATGCAGATTACAGAAGACAGGCAGAGTCCCACCAGTCTCTCCTATCCTGCCTTCTACCCTCCGTGTCTTCAGTTTCTTAACTGGCTAAGAAATGAAAGAAAGAAATCCTATTTATAAAACGGAAAATCAAGCCCCTCCACTCTTACTTTTCACTTGACACATTTATTATGCACCTACTGTGTGCCAGCACTGTTCTAGGTGCTGGGAATACGGTATTGGAAACTTCAGGGTTCTTGCTCTCAAGGAGCATACAGTCTAGTATCGGGAGACAGACAATAAACAGAAAATAAAGACAAAATATGACAGGAAGCAATGAGAAGAAAATATAAGCGGGGGAGTGGACTGAGAGCGCTGCTCAGACGGGTGGGGAGCCCTATTTTATCTGAGCGGTCAGAAAAACATCCTATGCAGTTGGTTTTCCGGGTAGCCCAAGCATGGGGTCCCACCTCCAGGGTCCCAGTGGAAATCTGAGCTGTGTTCAGGTCTAGGGTCCAGACCAGTCTGGGGGGCTGGAGGGACTTGAGAAAATTCTCATAGTAGAAAGAGTGAGGCTTAGGAACAAGGGGCAAGTGAAGCACACATCACAGTGTCGATCACTTGGGTTGTCCTCAGCCTCAGCCCAGCCCCAGTCCCATGGACCGTCACTGAGTCCTGGGGGGTGAGGCTAAAAGGACCAGTAACACTCAGAGCTCCCACGCGAGGAGCCCAGCCAACATTGCACCGCGTGACTGGGCGCAGCCATAGGGCTGGAGGTGGGAACAGTGGGAGGCCACACATGGCCAGCATGTCAGAGGTACTGATGTCATACTGTGAACACAGCAGTCTTCCTGGAGCTTGGGTGGTCTCAGCTACAGATACCAGCAGGAAGAGACGGCATCAGAGGGGAAGATCACACATGCAAGCCAGCACCTGAAAGGGTCACTTCTTGAGTGCATTTGAGATAACTCCCAGGAGTACCTGCACTAACTGGGGTCTGGAGTTCTTCTGGTGGGAGCAGAGCCAGAGAAGCACAATGGCATGACTTCTTCTCAAGGTTAAGCTGTTCTGAGGAGACACAGGCTGCACTTGCTGGTAATCCAAGGTGAGAACCGGGGCCCAGTGAGAACACCGTGCTTCGGGATTTGGTTCTGAGGCCCCCTGGCTTTTCTGAGGCCTGGTGGGGTGGTATGTGGAGAACAAGCTTTGTTCCTGATGGAGAATTCCCCTCTGGTAGGCAGCAGCACTGCCCACAATGGCCTGCCATGCCAACAGCACCGTCATAGGGAGAGAGATGAGGACCTGGGAACTAGCATTACATGGGCAACAAAATGATTATGAGGAACGCAGTCACCCTAGTACAAATGTATGTGAAGAGAAGCTATATCACGTGACAAATGCGCCTCCTTTCTTCCTGCAGAACCCTCAAGCCCAGCATTTGGACAACGATCCTTAAGCCAAACCGTGACACACGTGGGCCTTTCTGCCCAGGACTTCGCCATGGCTGACCTGACAGTCCTCAAGTCCCCATGGCGTCATCTGAGAGGGTGAGCTTGTGCTCAGCTGCACAGAGACAGCAGCCTCTTTCCGGCCTCTTAGGCCAATTCTCGCCTTGTTCCTCACGCGGGGACCCTGCCCACTTGTACCTTCTCGGGTCCTTGAAACAAAGCTGTTCAAAAATGAACACGGAGGTGGGAGGGCATCCGTGAAACACAAGACTAAAATGTCACAACACATCCTCTTCCCAACCACTCGTGACTGCCATTCCTGTTTCCTTGGGAAGTCACAGGGATCTCAGACTCGGAAGCCTGGATGAGCCAGGCAGGAGGTTTAGTTGAGGGCCAGCCCATGTGGGGCCTCGGGAATCCCCCCGCTCCACCAGACACACGCAGTGTGAGACAGTGGCCCGGTGTTTCCATGGCTTTCAGTCTTTTCCAGAGAAGTCAGAAAGCCATCTTTTAAAATACAAGTATTAAAAGTTGGCAAATTTTTTTTAAAGCACAGTATGGGGCAAACAAGATGTATAAGTTGGATTTCTTTTGTAGGTCAGCTGTTCGAGGCCTCTGGATGAAAAGATGATTGGGACATCTTTATAGAACACCGTATATGTTATAGAACTTTCTGTATCATTTCCTCGGTGATACAAGGATTTCCACTGATAATTCTTCCCAGGTGAAATAGTAGCTTTTTTGGCCAGGTTTACCTCGGGCCACCCATGGGACATAATCTCCACCTGTGCCCCAAGTTAACATTCAGTTCAAACTACAGACAGGTGGACTCTAATGATTGCAGCGATTATTCTACATCCTTTAAACCAGCAGTCCTCAACCTTTTTGGCATCAAGGATCGGTTTCATGGAAGACAATTTTTCCACGAACAGTGAGGGGGTGGGGAGCAGGGATGGTTTGGGGATGATTCAACATTTATTAATGACATTTATTGTGCACTTTGTTTCTATATATAATATATAATGAAATAATTATACAACTCACCTTTTTCTGTGAAAAAGGCACAGATGGAAGTGGTAAATAAAATAACGAGCGGGCCACACATAGACTAAAGTAAGTGTCAGGTTTGACTTAAAGCCTGTCCCCAGATGCAGCTGTACCATTGAAGTCCATCAACTCACTGGCCACTCACTGGTAGGGTTTCGATATGAGTCTGAAAGCAATTGATTGCTGATGGTCTCAGGGCAGTCAAACCTCCCTGCTAATGTTAATTTATATTGGCAGCCACTCCCCAGTGCTAGCATCACCGCCTCAGCTCCACCTCAGATCATCAGGCATTGGAGTCTCATAAGGAGCGTGCAACCTAGATCCCGCACATGTACAGTTTACAGTAGGGTTTGCGCTCCTCTAATGCAGCCACTGAACTGATTGGTGGCAGAGCTTAGGCGGCAATGGGGAGCAGCTGTCAATACAGGCTCACTTGCCAGCCTCTCACCTCCCATCCGTGGCCCGGGGTTTGGGGACCCCTATGTAAACCTGGGAGGGTTCTATGCCAGCCATGGTGGGGAAGCACGTGGTAAAAATAGCTCCAGGAGGAACAAAGAAGGCGCAACAGGATGCCAGCATTTGCAGTTCTGGCGGGGCCCGGCCTGCAGGCACAAGCATGCTGGGGATGGGAGGAGCGCCGGCGAGTTGAGAGATCTAACTTTGGGCCACTGGCTCTAGGATCTGGGCCCCCAGTCATCCCAGTTACGGTGCTTTGGAGCCGAGACGAGTAGTCCCCACCAAGCCCTGCCCAGATTGCAGACTCAAAAGCAAAATAAATGATTCTTGTTGTCTTTGGCCACTTACACAGCAATAGATGACCAGAATACTCATAACTCATCAAGGAAGCAGATGCTCACAGGAACCCAGGGAATCAGGTTCCCCTCACGTCCCCGGGGCTCCTGAGAGTTGAGACAGCAGCTCCTCTCTCCTCGTTTCCTCTTCCTTTCTGGGCTCGCCGCCCCCTCTCCCCACCGTCCCACCTGGCTCTGACTTGCCATGGCCCCATGGCCCAGCATTTGGACAATGATTCTTAAGCCAAACTGTGACCCACGTGGACCTATTTACCCGGGAAAACTCCATAGCTAACCTGCCAGTCCACAAGTCCCCAAGGCATTATCTGAGACGGAGAGCTTGTGCTCGACTGAATAGACAGCTCTGAATTGCGATGGCCCCCTGCGGCTGTGACCCTGGCCTTTGGCCTCTCTCCATGGTAATTCGCTCACCTCCTGCTCTCTCTTCTAGCTGCATGGCTTTCTCCATGTCCCCAACTCAAATTCCTCCAAAGGAGAGTCTCTGATTGGCTCAATTCATCGTTTTGTGCAGGTGTTGATTGCCAGCTGGCCTGTAGACCAGATGTTGCCTAGTCAGAGGCCACCTGGGTCCGACTGGCCATGGCGAGTGCTATCAGGCAATATACAAGGACAGAGGGGTGCCACTTCAGTAGGTGCCATGGGACAGACCTTCCTCTGGGGAGGTGCTTTGGGATCGATTGACATTCTGGAACAGAAATGAACCCTTGGAAGGAGGATGCTGTGCAGTGGAGAGGATCTTTCAATGGGGGTGCACATGCTTCCCACAAGCTCTGTGGTCTGTGAGCTGGACCAGGATGGTTTTTAGAGAATCAACTGACAGTTGCACTCCTTCCTAAAATTGGTCAAGAGGCATCACCCCGGTTTTCCTTTCTCCACTTTAAAAATCGGCATTCTCCTACTTCACAAAAACAAGACACACCTTTATCCTTCCTGAACATTCACAAGTGAATTGCTTCAAGGTATAAAAACCTTCAAGCCAGGCTCGGTGGCTCAGCCTGTAATCCCATGCCTTGGGAGGCTGAGGTGAGTGGATTGCCTGAGCCCGCGGGTTCGAGACCCGCCTGGGCAACTTGGCGAGACCTCATCTCTACAATAAAAACCAAAAAATTAGCCGGGCGTGGTAG
>CAUYQG010174106.1:0-14413 GCA_963574415.1 Tarsius wallacei
AATAAAAAAAATTTTTTTAGCTGGGCTCAGTGGCTCAGCCTGTAATCCCGCGCCTTTGGGAGGCTGAGGTGAGTGGATTGCCTGAGCCCGCGGGTTCGAGACCCGCCTGGGCAACTTGGTGAGACCTCATCTCTACAATAAATCAAAAAAATTAGCCGGGCGTGGCAGCGCGCACCTGTAGCTCCAGCTACTTGGAAGGCTGAGGCGGAAGGATCGCCGGAGCCCAGCTGGTCGAGGCTGCGGTGGCCAGGAGTGGCCACTACACTCCAGTCTGGGCGACAGAGTGAGACTCCATCTCAAAAAAAAAAAAAAAAATTTTAAGTGGGCAAAAGACATGAATAGACACTTCTCAAAAAAAGACATACAAGCAGCCAATAGACAAATGAAAAGCTGCTCAGCCTCACTATTCATCAGAGAAATGCAAGTCAAAACCACATTGAGATACCAACTAACTCCAGTAAGAATGGCCACCATTAATAAAACGAAAACACAACAGATAGTGGCAAGTATGCAAAGGAAAGGGAACGCTTCTACACTGTTGGTGGAAATGCAAACTAGTTCAACCTCTATGGAAAACAGTGTGACAATTCCTAAAAGAACTAGAAATAGACCTTTCATACAACACAGCAATCTCCTTTCTTGGAATATACCAAGAGAAAGATACATGCACACACGTTTATTGCAGCACTATTCATATTAACAAAAACAAGGAACCAATCATGCTGCCCATCAACACTGGACAAGATAAAAAAATGTGGAACATTTACATGATGGAATGTTATGCAGACATAAAGAAGAACAAAATTATAAACTTCTCTGCAACCTGGATAGATATAGAGTCTTTTACACTCAGTGATCTATCACAGAAACAAAGAACTGAATACCACATGATCTCACTCACAAGCAGACTCTGAACATTTACCATAATATAATAAGAAAATGATTGGCAGTAGTAGAACACTACCAGGGGAGGAGGGAGGGCGCATAGCATCAATGAGGGTACCTGATCTCAAACCAGGCAAAGTGGAGACCAAAGGGATGCCCAAACTTTACCTGTATGATGACCACTTGTATACCTCATTCTGTATTGTACTCCACATCTTTAAAATAAAATATTGTCATCAACCCTATAAGATAACACTGACTAATTATATGTACAGGAAGCCTAAGCAAAAGGGACAAATAATATATAAAGTGTCAATTCCTAAAATTGCTATTTGGATTTAGGTCAGCATTATTCACTCCTTTTTAATGCCTGATTTGCTTTTCCTTATCTAGGCCTTTTGATCTAAAGTGCCATTGTGTGCCTAGGAAAAGCCCCTGGCGTGTAAAATGAAATTCAATAAACTGCAATGGGCTCGTGGGCTGTATCTTGAAAAAAATAATATAGTTATTTTTTGCATTTACTCCAATATTAAGATACATTTTTGAGCAGGACTTCACAAATCTCTGAATTAGGAACACTTCACACAGTTTTCAAGGGCGGTCTGTATAATTGCTCCAGGACAGCAAAGAATTCCGACAATTCTTTGGCCATGTCTGTCTTTTTCTGAAGCGTGCATTTCCTGTTTCCATAGAATAAAAGCCTGACGTTGCTTCTTTTTATCCATTTGTCATCGGTTTTGTAAGGTTAATTTACCTTGAGAGCAAAGAGCACTTTGTAATGTGTAAGAAAGAGAACCAATCTACAATAATCAAAGAGAATTCCTTACAGCTTTGCTGTTTGCACAAAGAAACCAGCAAAACAAAACTCTTCCCCCATCAGTTCCATGGAGAAATAAATTTTTTAAAATAGAAGCGATCACATAAAATGCTCAAAAAAATTGTTAATTTAAAAAATTTAAAAATAAATAATTACATAAGCAAATAAAAGAGTCTGGCTCTTTAGTTGACAAATAATAGTGAGTTGGAAATTAAGTTAAAAAAATTTCTCCTAACTCTCTATGTATAATCCAGTAGGAAAAAAGGGGAAAGAGGACATCTGGTACACAGTACATGACTGAGAAAAGTTTGATTAGTTTTGCCTGTTCTATAACTTTATATAAAGTGAATGATATAGTATGTACTCTTACACCTCATTTTTTTTACTCAGCATGATATTTTTGAGGTTCATCCATGTTGTTACATTTATCAGTAGTTTGGCCTTTTTTTTTTATGAGAAGTGTTCCACCATAGAGATGTACTACAATTTGTTTATTCTTGTTTCTGTTGATAGATGTGGGTTTTTTCCAGTTTCGGGCTTTAAAGAATAAAGTTACCATTAACATAATTGATCAAAGTGTTTTTGTACATACAATTAGCCCTTTATATTCATGGGTTTCACAACTGTGGATTCAACCAACCTCGGTCAAAAATATTTTCTAAAAATTTCAGAGACATGGAGAAACATCCCATGCTCATGAATTGGAAAAATCAATATTATTAAAAATGATCATATTACCCAAAGAAATCTACAGATTCAATGCAATCCCTATCAAATGACCAATATCACTCTTTACAGAATTAGGAAAAACAATCCTAAAATTCAACTGGAATCAAAAAAGAGCCAGAATAGCCAAAGCAATCCTAAGCAAAAAGAAGAAAGCTGGAGGCATCACATTACCTGACCTCAAATTACACCACAAGGCTGTAGTATTCTACTAGAGGAAAGGACATCTTAGTCAACAAATGGTGATGGAAAAATTGAGTAGCTACATGCAGAAAAAGGAAACTTGATCCCTATCTCTCTCCATATACAAAAATTAACTCAAGATGAATTAAAGACTCAAATGTTAGACTAGAAACTATGAAAATCTTAAAAGAAAACCTAGGAAAAATTCTCATGGACATCAGCCTAGTGGTAGTAGTAGTAACCAAAACAGCTTAGTACTGGGACAAGAGCAGACACATGGACCAATGGAACAGAATAAAGAATACAGAAATAAACGCAAATATCTACAACCAACTGATCTTTGACAAAGCCAACAAAAATATACACTGGGGAAATGACATCCTATTTGTTCAACAAATCGCACTAGGAAAATTGGATAGCTACGTGCAGAGAAATGAAACTTGATCCTTGTCTCTCTCCATAAAATCTCTACAAAAATTAACTCAAAATAGATTAAAGACTTAAATGTTAGACCTGAAGCCATAAAAAAAAATCTTAGAAGAAAACCTAGGAAAAATTCCTTTTTTTTTTTTTTGAGTTGGAGTCTCTCTCTGTCGCCCAGGCTGGAGTGCAGTGGCACGCTCACAGCCACCGCAGTGGCACACTCAGAGCTCACGCTACCATGCCCGGCTAATTTTTTATTTATTGTAGAGACGAAGTCTCACCAAATTGCCCTGGCTGGTCTCGAACCTGTGGGCTCAAGCAATACACTTGCCTCAGCCTCCCAAAGTGCTGGGATTACAGGCTGAGCCACTGAGCCCAGCTGGAAAAATTCTTATGGACATCAGCATAGGCAAAGAATTTATGGCTAAAGCCCCAAAAGCAAATGCAACAAAAACAAAAATAAGTAGGTGGAACTTAAACTAAAAAACTTCTGCACAGAAAAAGAAATAATCAACAGAGAAAATAGGCAGCCTACGGGATGTGAGAAGATATTCACAAACTACATCTGACAAAGAACTAATATCAGGAATCTTCAAAGACCTCAATTAAATCAGCAAGGAAAAAGCAAATAGCCCCTTTAAAAAGTGAGCAAACTATGTGAACAGACATCCCTCAAAAGAAGATATACAAATGACCAACAAACATACAAAAAAATGCTCAACACCACTCATGATCAGGGAAATGCAAATTAAAACCACAGTGAGATCCCACCTCATACCAGTCAGAATGGCCATTATTCAAAAATCAAAAACCAATAGATACAGGAACAGATGCAGTAGAAAAGGAACACTTATGCATTGTTAGTGGGAGTATAAATTCGTACAACACTATGGAAATCAGTATGGAATTTCTCAAAGAACTAAAAGTCGATCTACCATTTGATCCAGCAATCCCACTACTAGGTACCTACCCTAAAGGACAGAAGTTGTTATTTTAAAAAGACACCTGACCTGCACATCCATCACAGCACAATTTACAGTTGCAAAGATGTGGAATCGACCGAAATGCGCATCAACCTATCTATGGATAAGAAAATGTGAAAAATGTACACCATGGAATACTACAGAGACATAAAAAGAATGAAACCATATCCTTTGCAGCAATATGGATGGAGCTGGACACCATCATCCTAAGAGAACTGACTTAGAAACAGAAAACCAAACACCACATGTTCTCACTTATATGTGGGAGCTAAATGGTCACGAAGATGGAAATAATAGACACTGGAGACACCAATAAGGGGAGAGAGCAATTAGGGTTCAGAAACTATCTATGAGGCACAATGTTCGCTATCTGGGGAATGGACCACCTGAGACCCAATCCCCACCACTGCATAATATGTCCATGAAACGAAGACACGTGTGCACCCCTTGAATCCAAAATTTAAAAAAAAAATTGTAAGATAAATACATTAATGCTGCAAAAAATAAAAAATAAAAAAGCATCTGTACAAGGAAAGACCCAAAAGCCTGGAATTATCTTTTTGGAGAATGGGTCCCTTGTATTACAGTCTTCCTCCACTAGGTAAATGTTCTAAGAACCCATCAGCATCAGTGCTCTCTCCCCTTATTGGTGTCCCCAGTGTCTATTATTTCCATCTTCGTCACCATTTAGCTCCCACATATAAGTGAGAACATGTGGCATTTGGTTTTCTGTTTCTAAGTCAGTTCTCTTAGGATGATGGTGTCCAGCTTCATCCATATTGCTGCAAAGGATATGGTTTCATTCTTTTTATGGCTATCATTGTTGGTGAGAGGTGATTTGGTTTCAGTGATTTTTTTTTTTAGATTATTTCAACACATTTGCCCATTTCATGATGGGCGGTTTACAAGCGATCCTGCCCACACAACGCTGAGTGTTCAGCAGTTTTCGAGCAAAAATGACCCCCATTCTCCATGCTCCCTATTCACCCAGTCTTGACCCAAGTGACTTTTTTTTTGTTTCCCCGGATGAAAAAAAGTCCTCAAAGGGAAACATTTTGTGAATGTGGAAGAGGTGAAACCAAAAAAGTATTAAAAGTCATCAAAATTGGTGAGCTCAAAAACCGTTTTGAGCAGTGGAAAATGTGTTTCGATAGGCATATTGCATCAGAGAGTACTGTGAAGGTAAATGAAGTTTAATCACATAAGAATAAACAAATTTTTATAGATAAATTTCTGTTTCTTGGGGTCCCCCCTACTGAATATGTACAGATTTTTTTTCTTGTCACTATTTCTTAAACAAGTATAACAACTATTTACATAGCATTTTACATTGCAATGTTATTTATATTGGTATTATGAGGAATTTAGAGTTGATATAAAGTATATGAAATGATGGACCACTATATACAAAAATCAACTCAAAATGAATCAAGGACCTAAATATAAAACCTCAAACTATAAGAATCCTAGAAGGAAACATAGAAGACACCCTTCTGGACATCAGAGTGGGCAATGAACTCATGACCAAGTCCCCAAAGTGAATATTACAAAAGCTAAGATAAACCGGTGGGACCTCATCAAACTGAAAAATTTTTGCGCAGGAAAAAAAAATCAAGAGAGTAAAGAGATAACCCATAGACTGGGGAAAATATTTGCAAAATATGTACCTGACAAAGTCCTAACATCCATGATCTGCAAGAAACTCAAAGTGAAAGGCAAAAAAACTAACAACTTCATTAAAAAGTGGACAAAAGACATGAACAGAGTCTTCTAAAAAGATGAAATACAGGCAGCCAGCATATGAAAAATGCTGAGGCCCAGCCTCACTGATTATCAGAGAAATGCAAATCAAAACTAGAATGAGATACCACCTAATTCCAGTAAGGATGGCTACCATTAATAAGGCAAAAAACAACAGGTACTGGTGTGGCTGTGGTTCTAGAATATCATTTACTCTTAAGGTGAAATTGTCCAACTTCTGGAGCATGGCCCTTCTAGGTTCTCTACAGAACCCATGGGGGTGTTCAATATGGTTTTTCTACTCTGGCGGGCTGAAACATGAATGTCTCCCAGCACTGTGCAAATTCAGATCAGTTCACAGTTCCCTAGCAGTGTTCCTCCTCCAGGAGTTGCTCTTTGCTGGGACTTATGGAATCCCCATCTCCACGTGTACACATTAGTATTTGGCCAAGAAATCAAGTGTTCCTTTACACAGATTTCTGACTCTCCTTTCCTATAGAATTCTCTTCTGCCCAGTACCCCTCTCACGCCACAATCTCCAACTGCCTCATTAGCTCCGAACTCTAAGCTCTGAAAACTCAGCTCATTGAGACAACTAGCCTCTGTTCGGGCTCTTCCTATTTGCACTGCAGTCTGGAGGGTGTTTCTACACAGAAATCCACGGTGGTATAAATGTCTTATCGATGGTATGACTACCACATTCCTTGTCATTTTAGATGAACTGTCCAAAACCAGCCTAACACAACTCATTTGCTTTTCCCTGTGCAAATGTAAAAGCCTCAGCCAGAAGTTCATCATCAGATTCTGTCTTTTAAGCACTTTATATTGTAGATAGGCCATTTTATCGTTTTTACATTTAGAATTCTCACAGTAGTCTTCACACTGCAGTTGGTTTCAGGATAAAAGCTGGAAACAAGCCTTCCAGTAGGTAATTAATCACTTGTAATCAGCACTTACAGCCATTTGCAGAAGGTGAGAGAGTCAAGTGGAGAAAGAGGTGACTTCACCATCTTTTCAGGTTTACTACAAAGCCTGCTGAGGTCACACTCATTAAAATTGCTATTAACTTTTCTTCCCCCATGAGGATAATTAATTAATTCTTCTCTATATTTTAAGATTAAAGTAATTAAGGGGAAAAAATAAGAGTTAACATGCCCATCCATGGAGCAACTCTGATTTTTTAGGAAGTTATTAAAAGAGCTTCAAAAAAAAGTTCACATGAAAATGTGGTTATTCTGAGCCCCAGTTTAAAAGGCAAAAATCAGCAGTCAGTGGAGGTTTTATACCTGCTTCACCAGTTGGGCCTGAATTCCTCTCTGCTTTGTTTTCCTGAATGATGTTTTTCATTTTTTGTAGAAGACTCCAGTTTTATGAAATCTAGTTTATACAACTTAAGATAAACTCTTTGAGGATTGTTGATATATTCTTTAGCAAATTGCATTTTTTAATCTTCTACAATGTATGCAATGACATTTTGTACTCTGCTTTATCTATAGTGATTTATATTATCTGTGATTAGTTCATTCCTTATCTTCCCTGTACTATTTTTTGGTAATATCAACGTACCCTGGGTGAATGCCTAATCTCTGAGGGTAAGATAGCTAATATTTTTAAAGGAATGTGCTGAGCAATCTTGTAAGTTCTTTATGTCTGTTAACTCATTTAATCTTTTTAACATTTTATGAAGTAGACACCATACTATGTTTTCCACACTTTGTAGATAAGGATGATGAAGCACAGAGAGGCACGCAACTCAAAGTAACAGAGCCTGTCGACAAACCCAGGACCCGATCCCAGAACCTGGGATCTTGAACACTATGCTGTCCTGCTTCTCTTTAATTTATGTATGCTGAGTGTTGAAAGGAAACACATTACTTTGAGCAGTAATCTGGGCACCAAGATATCATAAGTGTCTGGGTCCAAGAGCCCCTAGTCAAATGCTGATTGGCTGGTGCTGCAATTAAGTGTCTATAAGGTCAAAAATGAGACTCCAAAGGACAAAACAATATTTTGCCTCCTTTTCTGTCTTCATCCTACTGACATTTCCAAATATGGGTTGGTATGATGATGGAAAGGAGTTGAACTAAAATGCACAGTACAAGTGTTGCAACGAGAGGTCACTTTGAATATGTGATTGTGAATATTGACTTTGTTGAGCCTCATTTGAATTGCGCCACTGTCTACATCCAGGACCGAGCAAACATTACTTATGATGCTAAAATCTTTCCTTAAATTGAACAAGCCAAAATGATCTCTGTCTTTACAACACTATTGTGGGGATTCCAGTAAGAACAGAACTACTGATGAGGGTAAAAAAAAAAAAAAAAAGGTCTTTAGTATTAGCAAAATAAATAGCTGTAGATAATCAGAACTCCATGCTTAATTTATTAACACTTAGCCAAGAAATATTAGCGGCAATTATACGATGGGTACTATATATACAAATAAATACCTAGATACAATTCTGAAAATTCAGATTCAATAGGTCTGAGGTGAGCCCAGACATTTATATTTTTCAAAATCCTCATTGCATTTTTGATGTTCAGCCAGGGTGGAGAGCTGCCTTAGATTAGGGAGGGGAGTGCTATCAAGTGGGAAACAGAGGGTTGCAGGAGCACATGGAAGAATCCCCAATCTAGTACTTGGGGTGGTGGGAAGCCAATGGCATTTTGCTAAAAGTAAAATTTAAGCTGTGACTTGAAGGATGAGGAGAGTTAAGTAGCCAAGAGGAAATACAACCAAGAAAACTGTACATTTGAAAACCCACAGGCCTACATAAGAATATCCGGCAGAAGCCAATCATGAATGAAGCTTTGATTTGCTGTGGGGCATGAGTGGGCTCGTGGTGATGACAGGAGGTGCCCCATGAGGAGGCCCAAGAAAGGCTCAAGAGAAGGGAGCCCGAAACTTGTGCCTGTGCTCTTTTACAGCTTTGGGCTTCAAGAAAACTCAGTTGGCTTTTAGTGATTCTAACCATAAAAAAGAGCAAGTTCTATTCAGTTTTCACTGGGGAGCCTACCTCTTGGGCTATTTATCTATGGCATGCTACACCCCCCACAAAAATGAAGTCTGTCCAACTGCCTGTTTCTCAAAGAGTTATAAACAGAAGCTTGCCTGACCTTCTTCTGATGAGACCAGCAACCAGTCATGAAGAAACAACTATGTTTATCACTTAACACAAAGTTGTTTTAAATAATTTCTATAAACTCATCCTGTTCCCTCATTTATTTAATTCAGATTCCTTGTATCATACTCATATCTGTATAAAAAGTCATTTTGTGGGCAGAAATATTCATTTTAAAATTAAATTTTAATTATACAAATAATGCATGAATATATTCTTTGTATGAATGATTAAAACATGAGACAATTTTTTAACTGCTCTGCACAACTTGATTCCTTTCTAAAATGTAACCACTGTTACCAATTTACTGTGAGTCTTTCCAGACTCTTTTTAAATGAATTTATACAAATATATAGCATTCATTTATAGGCTTTTAAAAATATAGGCACATAAATAACATCATCCCAGATTGCTGCTTTTGCATACAATAATTTTTCTTGGAGATGGACAAATACCTTGGACAAAATCAATTTCTGATAAATAAATAACTACTGATAATTTTGAAGATGAATGATTTCAGGCTCCTTAGTGAAGAAGCCCTAAAATTGGATCTTAGCTCTACTACTAACTAACAGTTTTACTTTGGATAAATCATAACTTCTTTTCAGCTATTTCTTTGCCCTTAAAATTGAGTTGATTCTACTTAGGTCATATGATTATTATAGTCAAGCACCTATAGTCAAGCAACAGTGTTGTCCTAGAAAAAATAATAATACTGGTTGTATTTCCACCTTATCTTGGTTCACTCATAATTCTTGGTACAGCATTCCCATCCTTCTGATTGGATGGACAGTTAGTGATCTACAAGCAAAATCTCCCAAATGCCTCCTGGAAGTGTCCACTGGATGTCCCCACCAGTGTGTCCAAATTCAGATGTTTCATCTCAAACCAGCTTCTCTTCCTAAGAAACTTCTATCAATGCACTAAGTGTCATGGTCTCATCTTTGTTCCTTGGTGGTTTTTTTCCATATCCCGGCCTGCTCCACTCATGTCTGCAGTTCAGATTCTCATTGCAGCTTTCTTGGATTAAAGCCATAACCTTGTGACTAATGTGTCAGTCTCCTGCATCTTATACTCTAACTGCCTATTCTGCATTAATACTAATTACCAAAAACCCTTTCTATCATGCAAGATAAGAGTCAGTGCCTCAAGCCTGGCATTCAGGGCTTTGCACAATCTGGCCCCAAGTAATGTTTCCAAATTTGTTTCTCATTTTCCACATACCAAGAGCGCCAACAAAATCCACTCCGTTAACTGTTTCTCTGCACTTTCTAGTTTCTGTGTCTTTGCCCATATTGCTCCCACTGTATCAAATATTATTTCTCCTACTCTCTTCTCTACTACACATTCAGCTCCATCAAGACAAATTATAATATAGTGAATTTAAACACAGTATTTGGAAATAGACATACCTAGCTGTGTCTCCAATTAAATGTGTAAAAATCTTTTTAAGGTCTCTTTTTCCCACTTATTAACCTTAGATAATAATAGAAACAATTTCAAAAGATTTCAATAACAAATCAAGATAATATATGGGTGGCTAGGGAATTGTTGGTCATATAAGAATACAAAACTTCAGTTAGGAGGAATAAGTTCAAGAGATCTATTATACAACATGGGTGATTACAGTTAATAGCCACGTATATTATTTTTAAAAGATGCTTAAAGAATAGATTTTCAGTGTTCTCACCACAAAAAAAAGATATTTGAGGTAATGCATATGCTAATTAGCTCGATTTAGCCATTTCACAATGTAGATACATTTCAAAACAGCATGTTATACATGATAAATATATACAATTTTTATTTGTCAATTATCATAAATAAAAATAAAAATTCTATGCACATATTCACTTCTTCATGGTGCCTTAGATTCTTCCAGTGAATAAAGCTAGTCATGTTTATCCCCACACAAATCACCTGCATGGCTAATGCAAGTCTTCTTTAGGGGCACAAGGATGAACTGCTGAGAAAGATGGGTCCCCCCCGCAATCTTCAGACAGAAGAGTTTGCCTAAGACCAAAAAAATAGAGATAACACATATAAACAGTTAAGCAGAAAACCAGTGCTAAGTAATCACCAACTGCCACTATCAATACCATGTAAAGCCTACATCAAATGCGATTGCTTCCATGAGGTCAACCCTGTAACATGTAAACATCTCAACATGTAAAATATTTCTGAACAGCAAAAACATTTCAGTTGTGCCTCTTAGGGTACTTATAACTTATACATTACTATACTGTTACATTTCCCTTTATTAAAAATTTTGAGCCCAAAACAGCCATCGGTTTTCCAAAGGATTTTTGAGTATTCAACAACTGCATAAGAAAATCCCAGAAAAGTAGCTTAAGTGTGAAAAATAGATGTTTCTAAAATATTTTATTTTTTATGAGCAACATGGCATAGACCAGCTGAAATAGGAACTATTTTAAAACCTCAAAACACAAGGTTACAGCACACATATGAACTTTAACCTCCTTGGAGGAAAAAGACTGGCTTCCTTTTTGAGATCATTCATGATACTCAACACAGAACATTTACAAAATTTATATGGATGCATCCCTATTTGTAGGAAAGGAATTACGTAAATAATAATATCCTAGTACTGGGATTTTAAATCAGATATTCTCTTCGATGTGAATTGTGTCTCTTCAAGTCCTCTATTTAATTGATAAGGAAATAATGTTACATAGATAATGCTCACAAATAAGGAAGATGGAGAGGTTTATGAGGCTGCAGGTTGAACAAAAACATTATTTTCACAAAGTTTCTCTGATAAAATATCTACACAAACTTTGATAATTCCAGAGACCCTTTAAGTTAACAATGACCATCTACAGCTCCAAAGCCCATGAACACATGGAGTAGTATTTTTAAGGATCGATTGGTAAAGCCTTCTATCCTCAAAATGATCCAACTCTCTCTATTTGCCTAGGTAAAATTTAACTTTTGTACATTAAGGGTTTTTTTAAAAAAGAAAATTAGTCAAAATCATAAGAGAAGATTAAATGTTACCTTGACTCTCTTTATTCTCTGTACGTTCTTTTCATGAGCACTGACTGAATGGAAAGTCATGCTCAGAACGTTCTGTTGCAAATAAATATGTCTTGCAACATTTCATTTCATTTCATGGAATCTGGAGTCCTAGAGAAAGCCTGTCTTCTGGAACAGAGGAAAGAAAGCTGCAATATTGCATGATGGTGGAAATAGTCTTGAACAATTTGTTCCATGAGTTTATGAAAGGATGAGAATTATTAATAGTTCATATTTACACAGTAAATGATGTATATAAAATATATAGCAAATACTATATATATCTGCATGTGCATGTACGATTTCAGTGTGCTTACCTATACTACTGAATAATGTTTTATATTAATTCGTAATACATAATTTATATTATGTAATTTAAAATGAAATTATATGAGCCAAAGCCTATAACTACTATATGCTTTCCTGAATAAATGCTTTAAAATAGAAATTACTGTAAAAGGGAGAGTTACCCTTAAGACTTAGGACTAGATTTCAACAAAGCCCGAAGAGGTTAATAAATGTTAATATGTACCCTTATTTTGTTAAGCCCTGACTTCTGTGAGGGTAGAAAGATTGGCAAAAACAAAAGTTCAGGTATAAAACAAGATTCTTTTGATTTAAAAACAAAAATAAAACAGCCATCCTGGGAAGTGTACTGCTTAAGCGCCTAATCACTGCATTCTGTTTCTGACCCACAGTCGAAGATGAATGTGGTAGAGAACAGAAACAATAAAAATCAGTTAGGACACCCGTATGAGACCAAAATTTTTAAAAATAATGACAATTTTAGGAAGATTTTCTCTCTAGGACAGTTCAAAACAGCCAAGGAAAACTCAAAGATTGTTTAATTCCAAGAATGACTGAACTGAAGATAAGCCCAAGAGCTAAATACACACATCATGTCTAAAGAAAGAGTCACAATTCAAGATTTAGAGCTGAACATATAATGTATTAAGCATTGATGAAATGGAAGATTGGTGTGAATGGTGCCAAATTGTACTTAAATTTTTATATTTCCATGAATATTGCTCTAAATTGTGTATAAATGTTTCATGTGTTAGAGATTAGTTCATTGTTATGCTTCTTTAAAGATAATTGCATTTCACAGGAAAAAAAGCAAAATTTTTTAGAAAGAAAAACTAAAAAATTACCTAGTTTAACCCTCTTTACAAATAAAAAAAATTGAATTTCTGCATACTTGAATGTTTTAGCAAAGGTCATCCTGCTAAGAGATAGGGCTGAAACCAGTTCTGGTCTCATAGTTTAAGTAGCACAATATTTAGTTGAGTGGTTTTATTTATAGACTTAAATCTTCATGGTTTGAATTCTATCTCTACCAATCATTATCTATATGATCCTGGGCAAAACCTCAGTTTCTCTATATAAGAACAATAATTGTATTTACTTGATAACATTAAAGTAAACTTTATAAAAGTGACGAGTATGCTTTATACAAAAACTGTTATGTATTAAGTGTCCAATAAATACTATTAATTAGATGTTATTTTGTGTTGAAATTCAAAATTCCATCAAGCCTAAATAGGATGCTCACCATTAAGATCAGTGTTTCTTAACCCAACTTTATATAAGAATATCCCAAAGAGCTTCTTAGAAACACAGACTCCTTGGCCTACCCCAGATATAATTTATCAAAACTTTGGAGAATCATTCTGGGATTATGAGTATGTTTTAAAAGTTATTACAGAGGATTTTGATGTAGTATGGTTGGTATCAGCTCAAAGATCAGCATTTGTGAACCACTGACAAGACTACCGAGATGTGATCCAGGATCATCTCTCTGTCCAAAGAAAAATCCAAACAGATGCCCAGATGGAAAGCCTAGTGGCCTAGAAAGAAACCTAGAAAGAGACAAGGATGTCATAAGAAATTGTCTCTTTAAACAAAGGAAGTAATAAATATCATAGCTGTCGTCGAAACAGCATAGGAAAATACCCAGAAGTTCTGAATGTTAAACTTTGTGCCTGCTAGCATCACTATTTCTTTTTTTTTTTTTTTTCCTGCTCTTTCTTGTAGCTCCAGATTTCGACCCCTAAAACTCTGCCAGCATCAAGGAGACGGTCCCTGGAGCATCTTAGGTTGGCACCTAGTATTAACCGTCATTTGGTTCTTGTCCTGATCACAGAAGACACTCTTTCCAGAAACAAAAAATACATTCTCAAGCAGAATAGGGGAACCCTAGCTCTTGCAATCTTCAAACAGTCCAGATCCCTAAGTTAGAATTTTTTTTTTAATTTTTAATTTTAAATATATGGGGTACAATTCAGGATTAGGTATACAAATGTTCAATATGTAGATACCCTTGTTGATGAGGTATGCCCCCTGCCCCCAGCAGTTTCTCACTACTGCCAATCCCCCCCCCCCCCACCCGGGCACTGTCCCACAAAAGCCAAAACCATAAATAGAGTGTTAAAGATAATTGTTCAAGGTCCACATAATAGTTGGAACAATATAAACGAGGTTATTTTTTTAATTTAT
>CAUYQG010174108.1:0-28612 GCA_963574415.1 Tarsius wallacei
TGTGAAAGGGAAAAGAAGCAGCCTCTGTCCCTGGGATTACAAGGGGGGATCAAAGAAATGGCTTCAGGCTTGAAACAAACTTTACTCCCTTCCTGGAGACTTTTTGAAGTTTTCTTTCCTCTGTAAACATTGCAAGATTAATTGTATCCTTACCCTGCTATACTTGCCTGATTATACACCTACTTCTGTAAACTCGCTAGCTTGCTGATGTCAGCAAAATATTGCGATAAGAGTTCTAAAAAATGTCCAACTCTAGCTAACCAAGATATAAGCTAGGACTACCTAAGAAAACTCTGAGTGGCGGCTCGGGGCCGTCTTGCTTGGAATTAATTCTCTTCCTGCAAGCAGTCGCCAGCTGGCAGAGCCTTAACTAATAAACTTCTCCTTTGTTAATATTGAGTCGGTGGGCCATTATTTAACCGCTCGGACCCTACTTCAATGGTAATTCAAATACACAACCAGAGTTGAAAACAACCACACCAGGTTATGATACCCTCAAGAATAGGAGCCCTTAGAATTCCCATTTATTTATTCTTTATTTATTTTGAGATGGAGTCTCACTCTGTCGCCCAGGCTGGAGTGCAGTGGCACGCTCATGGCCACCCCAGCATTGACCTGCTGGGCCCCGGTGATCCTTCCGCTTCGGTTTTCCAAGTAGCCGGGACTACAGGTGTGCGCTACCATGCTGGCTAATTTTTTATTGTCGAGATGAGGTCTCGCCGAGTTGCCCAGGCTGGTGTTGAACATGCAAGCTCAGGCAATTCACTTGCCTTGGCCTCCCAAAGTGCTGGGATTACAGGCTGAGCCACCGAGCCCCACCAGAATTCCCATTTACTAATCACTGTCAACTTTATACATGATCTGGGGTGGGTGCTTACATATGTGATCATATTGATTGCATGTAGCTAACCCATAGAATAGGTTTTACTATCTCCATTTTGCAAATATGGACAGTGAAACTCCAGCAGACTAAGGAATTTATCTTAGATTACAAATCTTTGAGGTTTTGGAGCCAAGATATTATCTCAGCACTTAACAGGCAGTAGAGGCTCCATAAATTTTTTTTTTTTTTTTTTAGTTGGATTCTCACTCTGTTGCCCAGACTGGAGTGCAGTGGCCGCTCCCAGCCACCGCAGCCTCGACCTGCTGGGCTCCGGCAATCCTTCTGCCTCAGCCTTCCAAGTAGCTGGAATTACAGGCATGCGCTACCACACCCAGCTAATTTTTTTATTTATTGTAGAGATGAGGTCTCACCAAGTTGCCCAGGCAGGTCTCGAACCCACAGGCGCAGGCAATCCACTCACCTCAGCCTCCCAAGGCGCGGGATTACAGGCTGAGCCACCGAGCCCGGCTTTAAACATTTTTTTTTTTGATTGAATGAGTGTGGGAGTTAATTAATGAAACCTCTAAATCTCATGCTTCCTGCTTTTTTTCCCAATATTGTCTTGCTATTCTCAGCAGCTTATATTTTTGTTTAAATTTTATAATCAGCTTGTCATCTCCATTTAAAAACATAGAGAGTGGAGGTTTGAGATTGCATTGAATCTATGTTAATTTGGAAGAGAACTAATGTTAGCATAATATTTATAACTTTTTTCAACTATGTTTATGAAAAAGATGCACTCCCTATTTTCTAGTCTTCAGGAGTTCATAAAATTGGTATTATTTCTTTGTTAAATGTTTGAAAATATTCTCTGGGGAAGTTATGTGGCCTTGAGGTTTTGTCATTTGTGAATGGGGGTAGAGATATTTTAAATAATGGATTCGTTTTAGTAGATAATAAACTAATTTTTCTATTTTTTCTTCTGCCAACTTTGGTAAGTCATATTTCTCAAGGAATTTGTTTAATTCTTCTTAATTCTCAAATTTATAGGTGTAAAACTATTCATTATATTCTCTTATCATTTTTATGTCAGCCTGTTATATCTGGTACAATATTCTTTTATATTTGTGTTGGCTTATTAAGAGTTGATCTTACTGTGAGTTCATAATTTTATTAATCTTTTCACAAAACAATTTTTGTCTTTGTTGATTTCTCTGCTATGTGTTTGCTTTCTATTATTTTCTCCTCTTTTTATATTCATTATTTTTCTTTTATTTTCCTTATAATTGTTTTTTTCTAACTTCTAGAGAAGAAAGATTAAATCGCTGATTTTAGCCTTTATTCTCCAACCTATAGATTAAGAGCCTTTTTTTTTTTTTACTAAGCATAGATTTAGCAGCATTTCAGATGTTTTATATATCATAATTTTATTATCATTCATTTCAAAACCTTAATGCCTTTCCTGATGGAGAATTATGTAGAAGTGTGTTAAATTTCCAGGTAGTTGGTGCTATGGCTATCTTTCTGTTATGAATTTCTAGCTTTTTTCCAAACTAGTTAGAGAATATAATTTAAAGGATTTCAAACAAATGTCCCCATTCCAATTACTAGGGTCCTCCCCTTTCCAAAAAAATGCCCCCAACATTTACATAAGCAAACTTGAAAGGCTGAGAAACTTATTTTATTGTATTGTATTGCTGGATTAAACCCTGCATTTCATTTTTGCCTACACCAACTCTAAGAAAGATAAAAGATAATTTTAAGACAGTCTTCAATGTTCTCAGTATTACTGACCATACTTTGAGCCAACAATCTAAAACTCTGAGCTTTTATTTTTCTGGCTTTAAGTTTTCCAGTGTAGTCGGAAACAACCAAACCATCACAAAACCCACACATATGTAAATATAACAAGAATCATCTATTGCAAAAACCACAAGGATGCCGAAAACTTGTCTTCAATAAGGCTTTCTGTTCCAGGAGAACACAGCTATTGATTTCAGTAAAATAAGTAGCAGTACTGCCATTGTTTTCCATGGTAAGAGCATGCTCTAAAACCCAATCAGTTCAGATAACCAATCTCAGATTTCAATTTTTGCAGTTTTGTTGCATTCATGAATGTTGCTATCAAATAAAGTATCAGGTGGAAACACTTTGTAGGAAACTGACCCATAATTGAACGTAGGGAGTTAGTTATGTGAATTATGTGAAATGGGATTCTGCTTCCATCTGTGATAGAGAAACAGGAACCAGTCCTCTGCCTTAAACAACTAGAAAACTGGACAAAATATATGAAACAACTGTTTGCAGACATTATACTACAGGCAAGCACAACGATGCTCCATGAGAGAGGAGAAATAAATATGGCCAGACATATTATTAGAGCTTCATGCCTGGAGGCACATTCAAAATGCAGTTTAGAAATGGGGATCTCGAGTCGGGCTCGGTGGCTCAGCCTGTAATCGCGCCTTTGGGAGGCTGAGGTGAGTGGATTGCCTGAGCCTGCGGGTCTGAGATCCACCTGGGCAAGCAAGACCTCATCTATACAATAAATCAAAAAATCAGCCGGATGTGGTAGCGCGCTCCTGTAGTTTCAGCTACTTGGAAGGCTGAGGCGGAAGGATCGCCGGAGCCCAGCAGGTCGAGGCTGCGGTGGCCGGGAGCGTGCCATTCCAGTCTGGGTGACAGGGTGAGATTCCAACTCAAAAAAAAAAAAAAAAAAGAAATGGGGATCTCAGCCAAGGACAAAGGTCTCACTGAGTTGTGAAATCCTAAATCAGAGGTCATGGAGAGGTGGCTGGAAGTTGCGAAGCAGAGTTTTGGAAAGGATGCAGAAAAGAGCTCCAGACATCTGCATGTCTGTATATGCTGAATACTAAGCTCCATATGCATAGGATAAAACTCCATCAGACCTGGCAAAGAATGACTGGGGACTGTAAGATCAACAATTCCTGGAATTCATACAAGGCTGGAGACAAAGTTCTGCCAGGCGTGACGCAGAGTCTTTGCTGACCCGGGAATCGAGTAGTCCCCAGAACTTGTGAGTGGGTCAAAATTTCCTCTAAAGGAAAGAAAGACCTCCATAGAAGCAGCCTTACAAAGCTTAAAAGTGAACCCTAAAAGTAAGGAAGTGACTTACATCCCTGCCACAACGAAGCCTAACACTCCTTAAAATAGGACAATGAAATCCAGCCACTAACAATGCTCCATTCGCAATGTCCAACATCTCATAAAAGAAAAAATGATTAGATGTTCCAAAAAAAGTGTCACTTAACCTGGAAAAAAATGTGCTACTATAAACAGACCTAGATATAACCAAGATAATAAAAACAGCAGAAACGAACATCAAAATACAATAATAAATATGTTCCAATATTTAAATGAAAATATGATCATGATAAGGAGGGAAATGGAATATATAAAACAATGATAAATTTTTATAGATGAAAAATGTGGTGTCTCAAAAAAAACCCACAATATGGAATTAAAAAATTAGACACTGCTGGAGAAACAGTGACCCTACCTTTAGCAATAGAAATGACATAAACGAAAAGATAGAAAGTGAAAAATACTAAACAAGTGAACAAACCATCTGTGGAACCATATAAAAAAGTACAACATAACTAAACTTGGAGTCACATCAAGAATGGATAAAGAAAAAAATTATTTAGACAAAAATTGATGAAATTTATAATTGTATAGATTCAAGGGGCTCAATGAAACTTGAGCAGCAAAAACATAAAGCAAACCACGCCAAGGCACATCATAATCAGATTACTAAACACCAGTAATAAGTAGAAACATATCAAAAGCAGCTAGGGGAAGAAAAATCACACAAAAATAACAAAGTCAAAAGTTACCACACACTTGTCATTTTTTTGAAAAATGCAAGCAAGGATACAGTGGAATGATATCTTGCAACTCTTGAAGAAAACACTGTTGATCTAGAAATCTATACTCAGAAAAAGTTCTCATGAAATAAAGACTTTTCCAGGCAGGCAAAGGATGAGAGAACTTGAACCAAAAGATAGACACTACAAAATGTCAAAAGAAGAAAAGCAAAAATAATTCTGGTGGATACTTGAAACCACATAATGGAATAAAGAACCCTGGAAATGGTAACTGTGGGAATAAATAAAAAATACAATTATTCTCATTTTAAAATTTCTTTGAAAGATGATTGACTGTTTAAACCAAAATTAATATACATTTTGAGGTATATAACATATAGAAGAATATATATGATAATCAGGGGGAAAAAAAGGCTCGGGAAAATAAAAGTGTACCGTGTCAGGCTGTTACGTTATTAGGAATTGTATTACTTGAAGATAGACTGTGATAAGTTAAAAGTGCATATGTCAAAACTTAGAGAAGCCACAGAGGAGGGGAAGAGAAAGAGAGAAAAGAGATTGAGCTGATATTATGATCAATGGTGGATTCAAAATAGGACACTAAGAACACTTGAACCAAACAAAGACAGGAAAACAGGGAAATGAGAACAAAGAAAGGATGGAACAAAAATAGAAAGGAAATAGCAAGAGAACAGATTTAAGTAAAAAAAAATAGTTTCTAAAATGTTTAAGTTATTATTTTTTGAGTTGTTGACATAGAAACTGTATATTTTTCCATTTTGAGAAGGATTGGTATTAGTTTTTCTTTAAATGTTTGCTAGAATTCAGCAGTGAAACTGTAAGGTCTAGGGTTTTTTTTTGATGGGAGACACTTTTTATCACTGATTTCATTTTTTTTTTAGGGTCTTGCTCTGTTGCGCAGGCTGGGGCGTAGTGGTGCGATCATAACTTACTATAATCTCAAATTCCTGACCTTCAGTGATCTTCCACCTCAGCTTCCCAGTGTGCTGGGATTACAGGCGTGAGCCACGGCACCCATCTGATTCCGTCTTATTATTATTGGTCTGTTCAGATTTTCTATCTCTAGTCTTGGTAGGTTGTATGCTTCTAGGAACTTATTCATTTCTCTTAGGTTACCCAATTTGTTGGCATACAATTGCTCCTGGTATTCTCTTATAATCTTCTATATTTTCTGGCTTCAATTATAACATCTTCTCTTTCATAGTTAACTTTTTTTGGTAATTTTTGTCTCTTTTCTCTTAGGCTAGCTAAAATTTTGTTGATTTTTAAAATATTTTATTTTCTATTGTTTTTCTAGTCTTTATTTTATTTTTACTCTGATCCTTATTATTTTCTTCCTTCTACTGACTTTTGGATTTGTTCTTTTTTTTTTCCCCCTAGTTTCTTGAAGTTTAATAGTGTTTTATTTTAGATCTTAGATTTTAGATTTCAGGTTTAGATCTTTAGATCTTTAGATTTTTTTTAAATGTAGGTATTTAGTGCCAAAAAACTTCCTTCTTAAAACTGCTTTTGCTGTATCCCATATATTTTGGTGGTCCTAGAGCCTGGTGTTTGGAAACTGGCCCAGCCCTGGGGTTCTTGGGGATAGGCCTAGACCCTGGGGCCACGAGTACATGGGGCTACAGAGGCTGGCATAGAGTGTAAGGACAGAGGGACAAGCTTAGCCCTAGAGGGCTCAGAGCCTGTGCCCATGGGTACTGACCTAGTGCGAAGATAGGCCTGAAGCCTGGGGCAGCAGAGTCTGGTCTGTAGGTGCTGACCTGGAGGCTATGGCTGTGGAGACCAACCTGGTGCTGTGGCACACCTAGAAACTGGGTCTGTATGGGTGAACCTGGGTGCTGGGGCTGCAGGTGTTGGTCTCATGCCTGGGGCCAGGAGCCAGCCTGGGGCTGGGGTGAGTGGTAGCCTAGAGTTTGGGGCTATAGAGGCTAGCCCAGAGTCTGAGTCTGAGGGCCAGCCCAGCACTGGGACAGGCCTGGAGGCTGGGTCCACAAGATCTGATAAAATGATGAGGGCTTCAGGAGCTGGCCTAGAGCTGAGGCAAGACTGAAGTCTTGGAGGCCTGTCCAGTGCTGGGAGAAGTCAGGTACCTGGGGCCTTCAGGGCTGGCCTGGGCCTGGGACAGACCTGGATGCTGGGGCCACAAGAGCCAGCCTGGCACTGAGGTAGTTCTGGAGTCTGGGTATGCAGGACTAGTTTAGAGGTTGGTTCTGTGGGCCAGCTTGGCACTAAGGTGAGTCTGAAGTCTAGGGCTTCTGGGGCCAGTCTGGAGCCTTGGGGTTGCTGGGGTTGGTCTGGCAGTGGGGTCAGTTCAGAGACCAAGTTTACTGGACTGGTCCAGGCTAGCCCTGGAGACTGAGTTTGTATGTCAGGCCTGAAGCCTGAGGCCAAGGGAGCCTGCTTGGTACTGGGTTTTACTGGGGCAAGCCTGGGGTTGAGGTTCAAGGTGAAGTCAGTACTCACTTCCTTCTTTCCCCATGCAGGGGGTATCTCTCTTCACATTGTGCTGCCTGTGGGGTCAGGGGAAGGGTGGCTCAGGTAATGTGAAACTATCCTTCCTACCCTCTTCAATGTGTCTTATTTCTGTGCTACACTCAGATACTATAAGCTCTCATCTGGATCTCTTAGCACTTGTGAAGATATCTTCATGCATAGATTGTTGTTCAAATTGATGTTTCTGCAAGACGATGAGCACTGGAAAGTCCAACTCTTTCATCTTGCTGATGTCACTCCTACCCCAAGCAAATTCATAGTTACATTAAATGTAAATGAACTATATACTCTAAAAGAGAGGCAGAGATTGTTAAGCTAGATAAAAAGGCAAGTATCAGAAACACACTTTAAATGTGAAGAAACAAATAAACTAAAAGAAAGAAAAAAGATATACAATGCAAGCATTAACCAAAAGAGAGCCAGAGTGACTATACAAACATTGCACAAAATAGATTCAGAGCAAGAAGAAGTAACAATGATTACTAAATTAACTAAAATTTTGTTATAAAAATTTTGAGATGGTGGAAAAGCAAAGATAAATGAAAGTATGCCAAATCTCTCATATCATATCAAGAAATCAATAAATAATGACTTAAATTCAAAAGTTAAGAATTTTTTAATCTCATATTATTTAGAAGTATGGAGGTAATTACTTTTTTATTGCCCTAGTCCCTGCCATCTGACTTTTAAATTATATGCATGCATCACATTGTTAAAATAGGGAACGAATAAAACAAAATAAATAGTATAAACATAGAAAAAATAAAGATGTTCAGTTATCAGAACAAAAGATTTTTAGCTGAGCATGGTGGCTCACACCAGCAATCCTAGCATTTTGGGAGACTAAGGTTGGAGGATTACTTGAGCCCAGAAGTTTGAGACCATCCTGGGCAACATAACAAGACCTCGTCTCTACAAAAAATCAAAAAATTAATCTGGGCATGGTAGCAGGTGCCTGTAGTCCCTGCTACTCAAGAGGCTGAGGTGGGAGGATCACCTGAGTCCAGGAGATCAAGGCTGCAGTGAGCCATGATCATGCCACTGCACTTCAACCTGGGTGACAGAGTGAGATCCTCAACTCAAAAAAAAAAAAAAGAGAATAAACATCTTCAGTAGATTAATGATGCTACCATGGGAAGATTATGCCCAGATGCTATGGAAGTACAGCTTAATCTGCATACCTGTGGGGAAGACATTTGAGTATCTCTCTTAGAAACAAGGGGACCAAGGGAATCAGCCACTAGGACATAGATTGTGATCACAGAATCAGTAACATGGGGAAGATCTTTTGTACTGGAGAATAGTGTTCCCTTAGCTTTATCAGAAACCCAGGCTCTGTTTACTAACGTTATTTTAACTATAGCCTTTGTGTTCCCTGGTCCAATCTCTTCTTATCCTTTTGGACAGGTGACTGCAAAAGGAGATGGCAGAGAGAACGTTCTAGTGCCAGACACAGAATGAGAATCTCAGAGACCACTTCCCAGGAAGTCACGGATTGGCAGATTTGACTTTGCCTTGCCATTTCAGAGGCTACATAGTCCAGACATCACACTGACCTGAGGTGAAACTTTGAAATTATTAGGTGATACTTTTTGCCACCATATAAGACAAATCTCCAAGACCCTTTAAGACCTTTCTACTCAAAGTCTGATGCACAGACCAGCAGCCTTTCCATCCTTGGGGAAGCTGTGGGAAATTCAGAATCTCATACTCAGTCCTACCAAATCGGAATCCATGTAATTCGAATCTGCATTTGAACAAGATTTCCAGGACAGTTGCATACCTAAGAGTCAAGAGATAGAGACAGGTGGGTTGGTAAGAGCTGCAGACATAAAGATGGGAACAAGAGACACTGGGGTCTCTTAAAGAGGGTAAGGGGATAAGGGTTGAAAAACTACCCATTGAGTACCATGCTCACCATTTGAATAATGGACTTACAGAAGCCCAAACCTCTCCATCACACAACATACTCATGTAACAAACCTGCGCATATACCCCTTGAATCTAAAAAAGTAAAATAGAAGATGGTTGACATGAGGCAGCTAGAGTGAGTTTCTCCCATGGGAGAAATCAAGAAAGAGAGTTTCCTTAGCACCACAGAGAAACAGTAGCAGGATAAAAGCAAATAACCCAATTAAAAAGTGGGCAAACAACATGAACGGACATCTCTCAAAAGAAAATATACAAATGGACAACAAACATATAAAAAAATGCTCAACATCACATCATCAGGGAAATGCAAATTAAAACCACAATGAGATACCACCTTACACCAGTCAGAACAACCATTATTAAAAAATTAAAAAACAATAGTTGTTGGCAAAGATGCAGAGAAAAGGGAACGCTTATACACTGTTGGTGGGAGTATAAATTCGTACAACCTCTATGGAAAGGGGTATGGAGATTATGCGAAGAACTAAAAGTAGATCTACCATTTGATCCAGCAATCCCACTACTACCCTGAGGAACAGAGGTCGATGTATAAAAAAGACACCACACCCACATGTATCTACCCTGAAGAACAGAGGTCAATGTATAAAAGACACTGTACCCGTGTGTTTATTGCAACAAAATTCACAATTGCAAAGATGTGAAATCAACCTCAATGCCCATCAACCGATTGGTGGGTATTGACAACATGGTATATATACCCCATGAAATACTATGCAGTCATAAAAAAGAATGAAATCGTGTCCTGTGAGGCAACAGAGATGGAGCTAGAGACCATCATCCTAAGTGAACTGACTCAGAAACAGGAAACCAAACACTGCATGTTCTCTCTCATATGTGGCCGCTAAATGGTCACAGAGATGGAAATAAGAGTCACTGGAGACATCAATAAGGGGGGAGGGGGGAATAGGGTTCAGACACTATCTGCAAGGCACAATATTCACTATCTGGGAAATGGGCCATCTGAGATCTAATCTATACCACCATACAATATGTCCATGTAGCAAACATGCATGTGTACCCTCTGAATTTAAAATGTAAAAATTAAAAAGATAGCACATATTTTCAGAGAGAGAGAGAGAGAGAGCTGTGTAAGCAATGTTAGAGTCCAAGCAGGAAGGAGGTGATCTCCAGGTGCAAACAGGCAGAAGCCAAGTTGAACAGAAGCAACTCGTGGGCAGGGAAGAAGGTCCACATCACTGGCTGGAAAGACCAGCGTGAAGGGGCAACTGACCGCTGTTGGAAGCCAGTTCCTGGGAGGGAGACAGAAATGTTCAGGGTGAGAAAGTAAATTCTGTAACTCACAGGCTTGCATTTAGCTCCTACACTCCACACCCAACTTAACCTCAGCCGGACAGGAAGATGGAAAAGCCAAAGATGACTGGAAACAGGCAACGTTCCGGCGATCGAGGTTGAAGAAGTGACAGCTGACGGGACGGCATTTCTATCCTCGTCCCGAAATGTTCAGAGACAAATATTCTGCATTTGAATAAGAGAAGAAAATAACATCAATGAAACTTAAAATATTTGGGGAAAATTCATTAAAATGCATAAAACCTAATGATAAGTCTTCTCCCCCCTCTCATTTGCCCGTAGGACTTCCACGCTGAAGCCGGTCACATACCTCTGTTTTCTACAGAAAGATGCTAATCAGGAAGATTAGAGGTGAGAAAGACCAACTTCGTAGCATCCCATCCTGATGGTGATACACAGAACTTCAGTATCTTGTTTCCCTAAGACCCTGAAGTGGCGTCTCTCCTGAAAGTCAGTAGAAACAGTAAGGCTTTGGAAAGCACGCATGTGCACTCCGTAACAGAAACAGCAAAGGTAGTTCATGATTTTGGAACAAATGAACCCTGAAATATTTAGCCCCTGTTTGACACCAAAATAAGGTGAATACCTAATTCACCTACTCAAAACCTTCATCTTCACACTAGGTACATAAATGACTTTCTTTTTTGAGCCATTTAAGTATTTGCTAAAGGAAGTTGCTAGTTTTGCTTGGGCAGGTAAGTCGTTTTAAAAAATTCCTGCCAGGTGGTTTTTCTAGTTATCTAAACTGCAAACATCCTATTAAAGTTTCTCAAGAATTCTTTACCAGATGACTTGTAACTTAAAAAAAATAGGGGAAAAAAATAAGACATTCATGTTTATTTACTAGCCAGGCGTGTTGTCTCATGCCTGTCATCCCAGCACTCTGGGAGGCGGAGGCAAGAGGATTGCCTGAGCCCAGGGGTTCAAGACCAGCCTGGGTGACATGGCGAGACCTTGTCTCTACAATAAATAAAAAAATTAGCCTGGCATGGTGGCGTGTGCCTGTGGTTCCAGCTACTTGGAAGGCTGAGATGGAAGGATCGCCGGAGCCCAGCAGGCCGAGGCTGTGGTGGCCATGAGCGTGCCACTGCACTCTAGCCTGGGTGACAGAGTGAGACTCCAACTCAAAAAAAAAAAAAAAACAACTTCCAAATGGCATGCTTCTCTCCTCTGTCCTTGTCATAAGTGTCCCTCTTTCTGTCCCATGAAGAGTAACCATTGATCTGCCCTGCCTCAAGTCTGGGGTGGAGTAGAGATGGTTAGGATTCAGCAGTAAGCAGTGTTTCCACAAATACCATCTGAAGCCCCTGAAGGATAATTTTCGGTTAAAGGACTCTCCCCCCACATGTTTGTATTTTTATGTTCTGGTTCTTTTGAGAAATTGGAGTTGGAGAAGACTCTTATCCTTGTCATCTCTGCTATTTCTGACTACCCTGGCTTCTTCAAGTTTTCTGAAGGTTATCGATGCTGATGGACTGTTCTTTTCCTTTCAGGAGTTCCTGAGGAGTAGGCAGGCGTTTCTTGCTTGTTCTTGGATGTGAACGGGCCCTGGATTTCTCACGGACAAGCTACAGGACCAAGGAGCAAGACACACTACTCACTCGGGTTGTGAAAGCACCCTGTTTCTTTGAACAGCTTGATGCTATTGCCGAACTGAGTCACAGCTGAAAAATGAAGTTGGTGTAAAAAAAAAAAAAACAGAAAGGAGAGAAGAGAGGGGTATAAATGCCTCTGGCAGAGGTGCTGGCTAGCCTCTGAGCTAGGTGAAAGACCAGTTGTGAAAAGGAATTTTAAAACTTTATTTTTGATTTTTAAAAAATGCCTTGGGGTTGTTGCTGGATCTGTCTTATATGATACTGCAATGTAATACTGCAATGATACTTAGGTAAACTGAACTAGAGATATGGACCAGAGCTTTAAGGAAACAAAGGATATTTTAAAATAATATATTCATCGGTGCATTTGCTAATGCTTGACTGTTAAGGATAGGCTGTTACAGATAACTCAGTAAGAAGAGGGAATCGAAGAACCCGTCATGCCAGGATGGTCTCCATCTAATGTATCATGGGATGGCTATCTGGCAGAGGATCTCCACGTGATTTTGTTACTTGTGCCTATAAGAATAGAGGATAATTCAGCATGGAGAAATGTCAGCTGTGTAAGACTTACACAGATTCTTAAAAAGGACAAAATCTGAATTATTTAGGTGCCCTATATATGCATCACAACTAGTATAAAATATTTTTTTAAAAGAGATTATTTAAAATAAATAATGACAAATATATGGACTTTGCAGCAAACTGGATGAATTTGGAGTCGATCATACTCAGTGATTGATCACAGAAACAAAGAACAGAGTTCCATATGTTCTCATTCATAAGAGGACCTTGAACAATTATAATGCTATAAGAAAGCGATTGGTAGTAATGAGAAACTGTTGGTGGGGGAGGGGGGATTGGCAGTTGAGGGAAACTGCTAGGGGAGGCAGGGGCATACCTCATCAACAGGGTACCTGCATGATCAATGTTTGTATACCTAACCCTGAATTGTATCCCACATCTTTATAATAAAATTTTTTTTAAAAGAGAAGAAAAAAATAAATAATGCAGCTTGAACCCTTTGATCTAGGAAAAAAGACAACATGCCTTTTGAAATGAGAATGGCTCTTGATCCTGGGAAAATACTGCAAAGAGGGTGCACTGTTTTGAAAGGCTTAGTCTAAGTGAGAGTGTTCTAGACAACTAAAAGCTAAATCGTTCTGCTTAAAAATGCTGAAGAAAGGTTCATGTCTGGCAGTTGGAGGACCAAAGGTTTTGTGTCTTGGTGGAGAGAGGAGACCTGAGCAAGTTGGCAGCCAGTCGATCCTACAGAAAAGGATGACCAGGGATTAACCCCCTTGGAAGGATTATTCACTTTAGGACAGCAAATGTGGATCACTGTCTCTTCCAAGGCATAAACTTAGCTCTCACATGATCCCCTAATGCTCAGGGGAACCCCACTGTACAGGGCAGCATGCACCCATAGAGTTATTGGAAGAAAAATGCAACCTTGTAGTCACGAGAAGTCAGCTAAGAAGCCTGAGATGGAGAGTCCAACAGGAACAGGAATTCATGATCACCCATGGGGTTCTTTTTAGATCCAGGGAAGGCACAGACTTCACATCATGTGTGAGATGAGGCTAACACTACTTCATTTAGATACTAAAGGAAAGAGAAAGAGAACAGAGCTAAAGGCTAGGGGCATCCATCCCAGCTGTGGCTACGTAGAGGACCCAGGCTTATGGGATGGAATTGTGGTCAAAACATGGATGCTCTGGTGAACCATAAAAGCTGAGATTGTGTGTGTGTATGTGTGTGTGTGCACTGCGGGGTTGATAAACATTCACTTTGATTCTGCTGAAGTCCCACTCTGTTGTGCCTGAGGACAAATGTCCATTACTATGGTAATGACAAAGTCTTTCTATCAGGAATATTTTAAGTTTGGGCTTGAATCTGTAAATCCATTTTCTTTTTCAACGAGATGATGTCACTTAGACATCCAGATCCATTAAAGTGACTTCCCTAAGTCCATTCACTTGCAGTTGGTAGAAGCCCCGGGGTTCCTGACTGGCCCAAGTATTCATTATTATTATTATTTTTAGTGTATGATACTCTTCTTGCACCTACATTGATTTCCTTAATTCAACATCGTTTACATGACTGGCACCAAGAATGTTTCTTTGCATAAAGGTTCTTTATGGGATTTTCTGGTATATAACGAAACTTTTATTTTGTTTTTACCTGATCTATAGGACTTGTGAAAATATCCCTTGGTAGAAATATGGTTTATTCTTAGGCATTTATAAATCTTTTAAAATAACAGTGGTATTTTAAAATAGAGACTTCAAATTCCCTTTCTTCCATTCTGGGCATTCTCAGCTTCCAAGTTTAAGCCAAACCCAAAATAAGCTTTCAGTTCATGCTATTAAGATTCAACTTATAAAATTTAAAAAAATGTTAGACAACATAGCTTATAAAGTTAATGCAATTTGAACTTACTACAGGGAAAATAATTCTAATTTTGAAGATTGCTAAACAACAATATTCTTGATCTTATGGTCCCAGATGTCAGTCTTATCAACTTCTAGAAATAAATGAATAGAGATGGTATTTTTAGGGCTAAATGCCACGCATAACCTCAGCTAACCCTGATAATTTTGATTGTCTTAATACAAATTACAGCAAAATTGATTTGTTTTCTTGACTATAGTGTATTGAAAAGGCAAAGTTTAATCTATTCTTGCTATAGTCAAGGAATAAAACCCAAACTTTTTTTGTACTCAAATATTAACCTATCAATAGCTACCAACTATAAAACCATTCTCTGTTTTTCCAAGATCAGTGTAATTAACTTGAAATATATTTTATTGTCAAACTAAGTTGAAAAATAATCACTTTAAACAAGTCCAAAATTCATTTTTATTTATAGAAACAAGACAACACACAGTAAAATTGAGGAATACATACACTAGTTAATTCAATATAAGAGCACAAGTCATTTGTTCTGTAAAGGACTAAATATTGATACAATCACAAAACATTTTAACATCCATTCAAAACAAAAATATATCATTGGCCCAGAAAAACACACTGCAATTCTTGTACATAGTGTAATAAGCTAGGGAATATAGAAGATTTGAAAAACAATTCCAAAAAAGTGGAATATTAAATAAACAACATTAACTTTTAGTGGATTTGTTACAGTAATGAGTCAATGCATCATAGAATATATTTAAGTCAGAAATTCTGTGGCATAAAGACAACTGCCTTCATGTGCAGTTTATTATTTATTATTCTGATAATAATATCAAATTTATTCTCAGATTTGCTTTCCTGAATTTGTTGATCTGACCCTGGAACACATATTTAATTCACTCAATAATACTTTGTTTTTGTTTTTACTTGGAACACAAATCGCTGTAAAAAAAATGTGTGTATATACAGATAAAAGGGAGGGCACAAAACACTGGAATTATTTTTTGGAGGGTAGGTCCCTCGTAGTACAGTTTTCCTCTTAGGTAAATGTTCTAGGAACCCTTTGGCACCAGTGTACCAGCTAGCATTGTTGTGAGAGGCTACGTTCAGCTTCAGTGAATTTTTTTAAAAATTCTTTTAACACATTTGCCCACTTCATGATGGGTGATTTACGAGCACACCTACTCACACTGCACTAAGTGTTCAGCAGTTTTTACCAAAAACAGCATGAGCCTCATGCCCCACCCTCCCTATTTACCTGATCTCACCCCAGCAACTTTTTTTTTGTTGTTTCCCTGGATGAAAAAAGTCCTCAAAGGAAAATGTTTTGCTGATGTGGAAGAGGTGAAACAAAAAATGGCAGAAGCACTAAAAGGCATCAAAATTGATGAGCTCAAAAACTGTTTTGAACAGTGGAAAAAGAGTTTCGCTAGGTGTCCTGCATCAAATGCAGAATACTTTGAAGGTGACCAAAGTTTAAACATGTAAGAATAGATACACAGTTTTTTATAAATAAATTATGGGATTTTTTGGGTCCCCTCTTTATATAAAATTTTAGAAAAGAAAAAATGGCATTTACTTTTTAGTCATAATATAAGTTTGTGATGCTGGCATACTGTAGGTCACATATATAGTTTCACTCAATTTAGCACACCTAAAATTATGATAAAATAATATTTTTAAAATGCCTATGTGTACCATGCATTCACACAATTTGTGATTCAACCCATTTGGACTTTTCTTGGGGACTCGAACGAGATCAACTTTCTTCTGAATAGTATTTAAACTTTGGCTCAAATTGACTGACATCAAATTCTAACCCAGAATCACTCTCTGCTATGTGCTGTACTGTGTTCCTTATGATTCCAAGTGTTGCCAGTGGCACTGAGTGGCACCTAAAGGGTGGCACTGGGTGGGGAGGACAGGGACAGAGTGACTATGTCTGCACGTCCAGCACCAGCATCCCAGATGGCCCTGCCCTGGCTTACTCAAAATAGTGTGATTGCCTCCAACGTGACAAACCACAAGGCCCCAATTTACGTGGAGTTTATAGGAGCCGAATCTCTGGTGTTTCTCCACTTAGGGGGAAATTGTGCATCTAACTATGCTAAACAGCATCTAACCATGCTTTAGGTAAAGTGAAATTCAGAGACCACAATTTAAAGTTCAGTATGTCCAATTAAGTTACAAAAACATAGGTCGATAGAGTCTGAAAAAACATACAACTTTAACATAATTGGGAGTCTTTACTCGTGCAGTAACGGATGAAGTTTGTATTTCCTAATCATCCGTGGCTGTCCATTCTAGGAACTGTAGTAAGTTTGGTGGAATACTGCGTGTAGTAAGACAGACAACTTGATTTCACTTTTCTCTAAAACCACACCCTTCCCTCAATCAAGGCATGAGAATCCTTTGATAATGATGGAAATTCTGACTGTAGGACAAGTATAAAATTGACCCAGGAATTTCACTAATTTCCTTCACAGTTGTGTGCCAAATGAAATTTCTAATGAAAAGCCAACTCATTTTACACTTTAAAATTGCACACTCCAAAATTAACCCAGTAAGCACTTAATATGTACTTTAAAATATTTCTTCTCTATTGTCAATTAATATTTATCAAATGCCCAATAGACCGGTTTCTCACCATTGATGGATTGTTTTTTAATCTACCACATTCCTGATACTCATATAGAGGCATTGTCATCATGTACTTGCAGGATCTTGCTATCAATAATAATGCAAAATAAAATAAGCCAGTGTAACACATTTTTTTTTCTTGATTGTAAGCCTTTGTTTGGCATAATCTGTCAGGTCTTCTCTTTGGTTAAGAAAAGGAAAACTTCCCTTCCCAGAACACTTCTTGCCACCTAGTTTCTTTTCTTCTGAAATAGACAAGCAGGACGCTTCCAATTTGGACTATTGTTTTGAGACATGTGAGCCATTTCTGGGTACATACATTAAGACAGTTCAGCAGCTAGATAAACTGTCTCAGCTTAAACCACAGAGAATAAGACCTCACGCTTGTCTGGTGCAGGACCAGCACCCATATCATCTCGTTTCTCCCCAATACTTTCTACTGTCTCATATCCCAATACATTTAAAAGGAGAAAATGTAGTTGGGAGGTTGATATGCACTTTGTCTGAGAGCTGGTCCCAAAGGAAGATTCAGATGGAACTGTTTTATGTGGGGGTACACATCCATATTTGAAGCAGGATTATACAAGAACCACGAGGTTGTTACTTTGAAAATGGATTTAGAAAAGAGTGCATTCATCTTTGTTTCAATCCAAAAGACTTCATTTTGGAGACATCAAAGAGAAGTTGTCAAAAGGGTTACAGTCTCAAGGGCAGGACTACTGAGATGCTTCTCTAACTCAAATAATGAAGAATTGATTAATTTAGTTGATGGCTTGTATTAGACCGTGCCCTTTAAGAGACATATTTGTTATTTTTAGAAAGAGGAATTCTAACACCTATGAGCCTAATCTCTAGAACATTTGGAAACATTTTTTAGGCATATCAATCCAGGGAGTCTAAGGGTTGAGAATTTGGAAAGGCAAAATGAAGAGGAGTGAAGTTGAGGCTTCCAGGTGCTCAAAGTGCCATCCCAGCCTCATTCTCTTATCTACAAAGTTAAAAAAAGAGACCCAATAACACTATTAAAAGAAACCATTACTTCCTCTAAAGGAAGAAAAACATTTATGATGCATCCTCAAATCATTACAGGATCTCTAAGATGGAGAAGGAGTCAGACAAAATAGCTAGGAAAAAGAAACACTGAGTTCCATTAATGAAAAATGCAATAACAACAGCCAAGTCGTATTGTAGTTTATCTTTGTTTAGAAATGAAAGAAACTGATGCTCATGGCTGGCTTTGATTAACCTGCATTCAAAGGAAAGCGTGTCCTATCTTTACAGTGGAAAACTTTAGGCAGGCAGAAATCAGGCTTAGTGACCACTGGCAATGCTTTCCAGTGCCTCAGCAGAGCTATATTTAAATTTTGGGATTTAATATTCCAGCCATGAAACCAGCCAATTCTGGCGAATGAAAAATGAACAGCAAAACAAAAAAACTGCAATTCTGGAGCTCCCAAGACCACAATAAAAGCAACGGCTAGCATATGTATAGCACTTTACTATTTATGAAGCTCTCATCACACGTGGATTTTACCCTGCAATGTGAGTGTTGCCAATTCCACTGCATGGTCAAGGAAACAGAGGTTTTAGGCGTGTTTGAGAGACCTGCCAAGCGTCATGCATTTAACAATGAAAGAAACCAGCCAGGCACAGGGCAGTCTTCCCATCCGTCCCCTGTGCCCCAGCCCTGCCTCTTGTCTACTATGGAATTATTGCATGAGTGAGAGACTGGAAAGAAAGACAGAGTCATTTCCAATTCAACATGTGGGGACACTTTGTCCCAAGTCTCTCTTGAAAGAGACTTGTATTTATGAATCGGAATTTCCCAGACACCTCGATAATGATCATGTTAACACCCAGCATAGCCCAGGACACCCTAGTGACACAGACCAAGGTATGCTTACAATGTGTAAGACAAAGTCTACAGAGTACATTAAGCAATCCTTCTCTACTCTTTTAATAAAATCTGGCATTCCTCATACAAATCTGACTTTAAAACAACCTCGCAGTGGGGCAAAAACAGATATTTTCTGCTAGTCGACATTTCTTTTTTTCTGAGTCAGAGTCTTACTCTGTCGCCCAGGCTGGAGTGCGGTGGCCCTAACCCAGGTCCATACAGCCTCCACTTCTTGGACTCAAGTGATCCTCCTGTCTCAGTCTCTTAAGTAGCTGGGACAATACATGTGCACCACCACGCTTGACTAATTTTTTAAATTTTTATTGCTTTTTGTAAAGACGAGGTCTCACTACGTTGCCCTGGAGGGTCTGGAACTCCTGGGTTCAAACGATCTTCTTGCCTCGAGCCCAAGGGAGGGGCTGTCATTTCTGAATTCACCATTTTAAAATGCAGGGTGATTCATAACTTCCAACAGAACTTTCTGTGAACTCCTGTTTTTATGCCCCAGGCACCCACGCCTCTCCAAGGTGCTTCCCAGCTCCGGGCCATGTGTTGGGGCTACATTATCTGATGCACACATTGATTTTATTGAACGAAAACATAATTTCTCTAAAGTTTCCTCTAAATACCAGGGCTGAAGATGAGCTCACTTTGTTCAGAAATCGTACTCCTGCCTGATATGACTTTGAAACGAATCAAGCCTTACTTATATATCAGAAATAAAATAAAATAAACCAACCACAAAATACAAAGCCACAGTGGTTATGACTTTTCCTTTTAAAAATATAACTTCTGTTCTATTTCTCGGAACGAGGCAGTGTGCATTCATTAATATTCTGTAGAAAATAAGTCATAGTTCTTGGTCACAGCAATGTGAAAATTCAACTGGAAACACAGACTTGGACCCTATGAGCGGATTCATGGTGAAAGTTCAATGAAATGCATTTGTTCTTGTGATTTTGAGCTCAATTCAGCTCACAGGTCCAAGTGTCAATCAGAAGAGTCTGCAGGGATGCAGGGCTCAGGTCGAAACGGGAATGAATTTGAGGGACTTGGAAGATTTAGGCGAGTCCTTCCATATACTCGTACTGTTTGTCAGGCTACGGTTGTTAGAATAAAACGTCTGTCTTCTGCTCATACTGTCAGTATCCTCTTTGTTAAAATTTTCCTTCATGCTCTGGCAGCATGGGAAGCTTTGGACACAGTCTTGAAGGAGATGGCCACTAAAAAACATGTATATCCAGGGATTGCAGCAGCTATTCAAGGAAGACAGTAATGCAGTGATGGTGATGGTGGGATTTTCCGAATCTGCATGAAAAATATGAAGGGAGATTATTTAAATAGTCGAGGCAAGTAACTCAGCCCTGGATAAACTCATTTTTCTACTGACTAATTACAAAGAGAAAAAAGTGCTGGGTTAGTATTTAAAAATGAACCATTTTGTTTATCAATCAGGAAATAGTGGCGTTTGGAAATTGGTTGTAAAATATTTTTCAAGGGGACTTGAAATTAATTCAAATATTTTAAAACTCTACAAAAATATGCAAGTAGGATAACTGAGAATTTCAAGAGGTTAAGGATGTTAAAAAAATTCATCAAAAAAAAAAAACCTCTGTATCATTTACACTAGCACTAGTATGTGCTAATAAACACAGCATTTACAGAATGGCTACAATTTTAGTGAAAATTTGAGTCTATAATCATATATACCAAGTTGTATTCATTCTAATAATTCAGGCAAATGTACAGCATCATAGGTCATGTTTAGTAGTTTTAAAGTTTTAATATTCTTGTAACATAAAAACTGTATTGAATAGTTGAAATAGATTCCTGAAAGATGCAAGCTTTAGTTGTTTTTCTTTGGTTAATTAGAAATTTGATTTGATTTTGAAAGAAAATTATCTTTGTCATTCAAACTGTTAAATTATATTAAGTACAACAGAAATGGGAAATTCCAACTGAATTCTAATTAGCATTGGTAAGCTAAATAAATGTTACATTTCGTGGTGAACTATTGCATTGGTAATATATCTTTTCTAAAAATAAGAATAACAAGCAGACACTGACTTTTCTTTGATTATTAAATATAACCTGGGATCTTCTCACTCTCATTATGCCAGAACAAATGACAGGTTATTTAATCACTACTAAAAGTGAGTATAAGCCATGGCTAAGAGTGTATTCACAAAGAACGGAAATCATCACTATGTCTATGCATAAGTGAAGTTTTTATTAATTATGTGTAAATCTTGATAAAGCAATAATTAGACTGGCTTTTTATTTTTTTGTTTGTTTGTTTTGTTTTTGGTTTTTTTTGAGTTGAAGTCTCACTCTGTCACCCAGACTGGAGTGCAGTGGCCGCTCCCGGCCACCGCAGCCTCGACCTGGTGGGCTCCAGCGATTCTTCTGCCTCAGCCTTCCGAGTAGCCGGAATTACAGGCACAGGCTACCACGCCCGGCTGATTTTTCATTTATTGTAGAGATGAGGTCTCGCCAAGTTGCCCAGGCGGGTCTCGAACCTGCAGGCTCAGGCAATCCACTCACCTCAGCCTCCCAAAGGCGCGGGATTACAGGCTGAGCCAACGAGCCCAGCTGACTTTTTATTTTGATTGTCAATATTAAGAGGTTTCTAAAATCAAGTAAGGCAAGAAATGGTAAACAAGAAATAAAGGGTTTATGTTGTATTTTTCATTTGGGGTAATACTATCATCTGCAGAAATATTTGTTTCAATCAAATTTATAATGTTGTATTTGGAAATAAAACTTCTAAGGTGTATCACTTATCTCTCCTACTCCAATCCTCAAAACAAAAGGAGACTTTTCCTAGATACCTATGGCTTGACTACAGTTATCAGAAACATCCTTGTAATACATTTGGTTTGAAAAAAGATTTTTGTTCTCACTAAAAGAAAATATTTTCAAATGCAAAATTAAATAATACTTTTTTTTTGCAAGTCATCATAAGGTTAGTTTTTCTAATTTGGGAAGCAACTTAGGTCAAACAAGCCAGCAAATGTGGAAAACATTCTCAGTGAACTTAATAAGAGTGGTGTGTGGCTGTGTGGTCAAATTAGTGGTGAAAGACTAAGGAATTTGACTAACAAATTTAGTTGATCAATGATCCTTTGAAATACTGGGGAAAAAAGTGTTAAGGTAATTACTGTTGGAAAAAGTAAACAAATTATAACAAGAAAGGAAATATTAGTAAATGCCAACTTGGAATGACTGACTTCTTAAGCGTATTTCTCCAGCTTTCTTCAGAAAAAAAAAATGTTCCTTTTTACCCTTGTCCTTGAGGCATTTCTAAAAAATTGTTTTCTTGTGAAACTTTTTTCACAATCTAGCAAAAATCAGTTGTGACGGTTGAAATATTTCCCTGAATCCAATTGACTTGAAAGCAGGGTGTTCATACAGCAGTTAGGGATTTGGAAAGGTCATTTGTTGGTTTTGAGGCTGGTGGCTGACTCTGGAGCCCAGTTTCTGGATTTGTGGTTTTAGGATCACCGTATGCTACAAATGCAGAGTCCTGGGCCCCATCCCAGACACCGGGAATTAGAGTGTACAGGCTGGGGATTCAGTAACTCACATTTTGACAGTTTTCTTCCAAGGTGAGATTCTTGTACAAACACAGAAGTTTAAAAACTACTGCCCTAGAGAATACTATAAAAGAATATTCTCTCTGTCGCTTTCTGTCTCTCTCATCCCTGCTCTTTCCTTTTCTCCCTTTCTTGTTCTCTTTCCCTTTCTCTATTTCTTTCTCTCTCTCCTCATCTCTCTCCCGGCCCTGCCTCTTTCTTTCTTTTTCTCTCTTTCTTGTTCTCTTTCTCCGTCTCCGTCTCTTTATCTCTCTCGTCCCTGTCTTTTTCTTATTCTCTCTTTATCGCTATCTCCTTCACTATCTCCGTCTATCTTTATTGCTCTCTATTCATCTATCTGTGGTTAACACACACCCACCCACACCCACGCACGTCCCTCCCCAGCCCCGCCCGCCCACCCCCGTCCCGGCACCCACCTGTCCAGGCCGACTTGGTGTCCCACACCGACCACATCTGGATGATGAAGAAAGGCGCCCAGCAGACGACGTAGGCCGTCACGATCACCAGCGTCATCTTCACGGTGCGAATCTTGGCGCGGGAGATGGTCTTCACGCTGCTGACACAGGGCGCGACCAGGAGCCCGTTGCGGGGCGCGCCCCTCGCCGCGTCCACGCCCCCGCCCGCGCCCGCGCCCCCGCCCCGGCGCGAAGCGGTCTTCCCGCGGACGTTGCGCCAGATGCTGCAGCAGATGAAGCCGTAGCAGGTGGCCAGCACCGCCACGGGGGCCACGAAGATGCCGCACGTCATCCAGGTCACGTAGGCGCGGGAGCCCCAGGGCTGCACGAAGGTGGCCCAGCAGTCGCGCGCCTTGGTGACGTTGTTCACCTCCACCATGGAGAAGACCAGGTACTGCGGCGCGCTCAGCACCAGGCTCAGCAGCCAGGCGGCCGCGATCATGAGGTGCGAGCGGCGCGCGGGCTGCTGCAGGGTCTTGAGCGGGTGGCACACGGCGATGTAGCGGTCGGCCGTCATGGCCACCAGCATGTAGGCCGACGCGAACATGCCGAACACCTGCAGGTGCTTCACCACGCGGCACAGCCAGTCGGGCCCGCGGAAGCGGTAGGTGATGTCCCAGCACAGCTGCGGCAGCACCTGGAAGAAGGCGACCGCCAGGTCCGCCAGGCTGAGGTGGCGGATGAACAGGTGCATGCGCGACGCCTTGCGCGGCGTGCGGTGCAGCGCCAGCAGCACGCAGCCGTTGCCCAGCACGGCCACCGCGAACGTCACGGCCAGCACTGCCACCTCCAGCTTGGCCAGCTCCTCGTTGCGCACGTCGCCGGGTGGGCCGCCGCCCTCCCCGAGGGCCCCGGCCTCGCCGCTGGCGTTGGCGACGCCGGCGCCTGGCGGCCACCACGGGCTGGAGTTGCCGGAGGGCCCCGCGTCGGAGCCCGCGGAGAAACGCATGCCGTCCATGCAGCGTGCGCGCGGAGGACCCGGCCCACGCGCGCCGCTCGGTCCCCGGCTCCTGGGAGCTCGGACTCCGCGCCCCGCTCTGTTTTCCTGGCGCTCCCTCCCGCGGGCGTCTCCGACGGCCGCTCTCCTCACTCAGCCCGTTCTCCCTTGGGCCAAGCCGAGGAGGTGCGCTCCGAGTTTCTGGAAGCGCTGCGCTCCGAGATCCGAGGTTTACGCGGGGCAGGCTCCCTCCCGACGCGCTCCCTCTGGCCCTAGTGGCTGGAGACTGCTCGGGGCTGCTCCCCTTCCCTGGGTCGCTCCCCCCTCCTTCTCCTCCCTACGTCGGTGCTGAGTCCTCTTTGCATCACCGCTGCAGGGGTGGGGCTGGGACGCCCGCTGTCCTCCTCAGAAGGGGCGGGATCCCGGCGCTTTCCCGCTCTCCTCTTCCCAAAACTTGGAGAGCTGGACGCGGCGTACCTCTCCGGGGCTCGTCACCGGGCGCTCCAGCCGCCCTCCCGATCCGCCTCGACCTTGCACTTGACTTCCATAGACGCAGGCAACGCGGTGCCTAGAGCTCTCAGGCCCCCGCGCGGCGTCCGAGCGCGTGCGCTCGCACTTGGCGCTTGTCTTCCTCCTCCGGCTCCGGCTTCTCCGAGCGAGCGCATCCCCCCGCGGCCAGGCCGGGAAACCCGACTCCCGGGCACCCGCGCCCCCCGCGCCACCGGAGGGGTCCCACGCACGTCTGTGACGCACCGGGCCACCCTGCCCGTCCGCGACGGGAAGGACGCGCTCCCTGGTCCACTGCAGCCCCGGTGGCCGCCGTGCGAGTGCCCAAGGCCGGGAAGAGAAGCGTCCCCCTGCGGGGCCTGGGGACTTGGGGAGTTTTCTCTAAACGAGATTCCTGGGCTTTTCTATGTGGAAAAGCCTGATTCCCACGGCGGGGGCGGCGGACACGGGGCCGAAGTAGTCCGGGGGGACTTTGGTCACTGCCGAGTCGTGGGGACGTCTCTTGGGGTGGACAGAGCGCAGCTGCCTGCCAGTGGCCGGCCCGGCAGAGCCGCGCAGGACCGCCAGAAGCGGCGCTCGGGGAAACAAAGGGCAGACCCCGGGAGGGAAAGTGTTGCTGGGAAGGCAGCGAGGAGCCCACCGCCCTGTTCACCAGTCCCTCGCTCGGCCGGGGCGGCGCCGTCGGCTCCGGGTTCACTCTGGGGAGGCTGTGCTTCCAAGGGCCGCGAGGGGGCGCCGTTTTCAGGCTGTTTTACCAAAAAAAGGAAAGAAAAGGGGGGGGGGGGCGGGTAGGAGAGATATGCAGGAACTTGACTTTGGGGAGTTGTTTTCAGTCTATTTTATTTTTAAAAAGGGAAAGAGGGAGGGAGAGAAAGAGAGAAGGAAGGAAAGGGAAAGAGAAAGAGAAGGAGGGAGGGAGAGAAGCACAGACGTGACTTTGGGGAGCTGTTTTCAGGCTGTTTTACAAAAATAAGGGAAAGAGAGGGAGAGAGAAAGAGGAGAGAGGAAGGAAGAGAGAGAGAGGCGCACAATGCGACCTTGGGGGAGCTGTTTTTCAGGCAGTTTTACAAAACAAGGGAAAGAGGAGGGAAGGAAGAAAGGGAAAAAAGGAAAGAGAGAGAGAGAGAAGGAGGGAAGGAGGGAAGGCTGGGAGGAAGGGAAAGAGACTACACAGTTATCTGCTCTGTAGACGCATGAACGTGACTTCGTTGGCCAGGACGTGCGTGTATTTTTTCCCTGGTATATAAACTTGATTGTCTCAGAAAAATCTCTGTGAAATGTAAGCAAACTATATTCAATTTTTTTTCCCGGGGTGGGAGGTCAGTTCTCATGGACAATTCTGCTTGGCTTCCAGGTCATGCATGCAGAGTGCCCCCGGGGTGTCACATGAAGGGTGCTGGACTCACAGCCTGGCTCCACCTTGGCTTTAAAATTCCAGGTCTATGCACCTTAACAATGGGCATGAACGGTCCTGTCTTTCCTGGTATGAGGTTATTGGAGAGATCAAGAAAGATGATGTTCTGCTTGGGGAAATGCTCTGAAGACTGAACACTGTGCCATGTGGGTTCATCTTCCTCAAGACATCTAGGAGGCCAAAGCCAAACTTGACTTGGGGATGGTAATAAGTAAAAGGTTTCCAGACCACCTGTCTGGAAAAATCCTTCAAGCAATTTGGCAAACACTGACTCAGAGAGGTGATCTTCTTTTAAGCTGCAAATTACATGACTAGGGCTCCCTGTGAGAAATAGTGCTGACTGACCCTAGCGTCCCTGGGTATTGCAAAAGTGGTCCATTGGCCATAGCCTGGCAATTTTATAGGTCTTGTCCCTGTTCACTTGGGCTTTTGGGTTTCCTCAGAGGAGGAATTCTGCAGTGCAGACTCACCAAAGCTGATCCAGATGTTCTTATTCCAGGAGATGGAGTAGTGGCCTCCCAGAAAATCACTTATCGGAGTCAGGCGATTTGATTCAATAACCAAACTATATCCAGATGTCCAATTTATAAAAATAAGCTGCTAGATTGCATTGATGGATACCGTTGGAAGATATTGTTCAGTGACAACAGCACCAATGATCCATAAATATCGAGCAGATATGGAGTGCCGAAAAAATACACATTTTAAGAGATGTTATTGTCTTCCCCCAAGATGAGATTCTTATACTGCTCTAGAGGATACTATAGGGGAATACTATTCTCTCTCCCCAGCTCTTTCTCCCTTTCTCTTTCTTTCTTTTTTTATCTTTTATTTATTTATTTTTATTTTTAATGTAAAGATATGGGATACAATTCAGGGTTAGGTATACAAATGTTGATCATGTCCCTCCCTGCCCTAGCAGTTTCCCTCAACTGCCAATCCCACCCCCACTCCCCCACCCCCACCAACAGTTTCCCATTACTGCCAATCGCTTTCTTATAGCATTGTAATTGTTCACGGTCCTCTTATGAGTGAGAACACCTGGATCTCTGTTCTTTGTTTCTGTGATAAATCACTGAGTATGATCGACTGCAAATCCATCCAGGTTGCTGCAAAGTACATATATTTGTCGTTCTTTATGGCTGCATAATATTCCATTGTGTATATGTACCACATTTTTTTTATCCAGTCCAGCTTCAGTGGGCAACACGGTTGGTTCCATGTTTTTGCTATTGTGAATAGAGCTGCAATAAACATTCGTATGCAGGTATCTTCTTTGTAGAATAATTTGAGTTCCTCCGAGTATATTCCCAACAGGGGAATTGCTAGGTCATATGGAAGGTCAATTTCTAGTTCTTTCAGAAATCTTGACTGTTTTCCAGAGAGGTTGTACAAGTTTGCATTTCCACCAGCAGTGTAGAAGCGTTCCTTTTTCTCCACATCCTCACCAGCATCTGTTGTTGTTTGTTTTATTGATGATGGCCACTCTTACTGGGGTTAGGTGGTATCTCAATGTGTTTTTTTGTTTTCTTTCTCTTTCTCCTCTCTCTAGTCCCTATCTCTTTATTTTTTCCTCTTTATTGTTCTCTCTTTCTCTATCTCTCTATCTCTTGGTCTCCATCTCTATCATCTATCTCATCTTTCTCTCTATCTCTATCTCTGTTTCTATCATCTATCTCTCTGTCTTTGTCTCTATCTCTTTATTTTGCACTGTATCTTATCCCTCTCTATCTCTGACTCTTTATCTCTTTCTCCATCTCTTTCCATCTTTCTCTCTTTCTATCTTTCTCTCTCCATCTCTAGCTCTATCTCTGCCCCCTCCATCATTGAGCTCATCTATTTCTTTATCCCTCTATCTCTGTCTCTACTTCACACACATAAGCACACACACACACACACACGCACACACACACTTTTTAAAATTGGATTAAATTACGGTAGCAATGTATAGAATGATGTTCACTCAACTGTGCTTTGCCATTTTCTTTGACTGTCCTGCCTGTCTCATGGAGACTCTAACCTTCATTGATTAATGCCATCTTTTGAGCGAACGTCATACTTAAAATGTGTATCCATTTTGGGGGCATCCTCCGTATATACTTGTATGTATCCTTGACGTGTGTGTGTGTGTGTGTGTGTGTGTGTGTGTGTGTGCATCTATCTCTATCTCCTCACCTCTGTGTTGGGTGCCACGGATCCTAGAAAGCAGGGAAAAGTGTTCATTGCAGCTTCCAGAACCAGTTCCTCTTTTAACCCGGGTAAGTTTTAAAAATGTGTCTGACTTAATTTTACTGGTTCCATCTTCAAAGGAACGTAGGACCACTACAATAGACTCACTGTTCATGTGCCTCACTGGACTTTCTATGAGAGTTACCCTGTGGAGAGGAGAGGAATTGTGGTCTTAAAATAGCCACAGCCACCAGGCTCGGTGGCTCAGCCTGTAATCCCGCGCCTTTGGGAAGCTGAGGTGAGTGGATTGCCTGAGCCCGTGGGTTCGAGACCTGCCTGGGCAAGCAAGACCTCATCTCTACAATAAAATCAAAAAAATTAGCCGGACGTGGTAGCACGCGCCTGTAGTTCCAGCTACTTGGAAGGCTGAGGCGGAAGGATCGCCGGAGCCCAGCAGGTCGAGGCTGTGGTGGCCGGGAGCGGCCACTGCACTCCAGTCTGGGCGACAGAGTGAGACTCCAACTCAAAAAAAAAA
>CAUYQG010174113.1:0-13309 GCA_963574415.1 Tarsius wallacei
AGACCTCATCTCTACAATAAATCAAAAAATTAGCTGGGCGTGGTAGCGCGTGCCTGTAATTCCAGCTACTTGGAAGGCTGAGGCGGAAGGATCGCTGGAGCCCAGCAGGTCGAGGCTGTGGTGGCCGGGAGCGGCCACTGCACTCCAGTCTGGGCGACAGAGTGAGACTCCAATTCAAAAAAAAAAAAAAAAAAATTTATTTTCATGGCAAAAATAGACTATTATACACTCATTTCACATATATTACATTCAACCATTCAAACTATTTTTTTGCCCATTAAACCTTTAAAACCAGTAACAGTTTAGAAGAATTAAGCTCTTCTGATTATACATCTTTACATTTCTGACCACCAGGCGGTAGCACATAAAATTGCTTTTAACTAGAAAATACTAGACAATTATTTATACTACCATTTTGAGAAGGTAGAATTTCCAGTGCATTGCTTGAATTATGGGGCAACTTTCTAAGAAAATGCATTTCATATAAATTTTCTCCAAATGTTGGTTTTAGGTTTGTCAGGCACATTAAATCATATTGACATCTCTTGGAATTTTTATTTAAATAGACTTGCTATTTAGATATTTTTAGGCTATGTTGAATTTATTTATTAGGGTTTGAATTGTTTCAATGTTTAACCAGATAATACAACCCAGAAGTATACAACAAATTTCTGATGTATTACGGTGTAATTCTTTCTTTGCCTGAATTAAAGAGATTTGTTATGAATCAGAATATTTCCCTTTGTTAAGTACAACATTAAAATATGGAGGTGGTGTCACAGAAAATATTCAACTAATGTGATGTTTTAATGATAAAAATCGATTTCATATTTTAACGTAAAAAAGTACTTGAGAATACAGCAAAAAACAAAAATATATCAGGTTTGACTGTATTAGCTCAGTTTTTTAAAGGTTTGATAAATTGCAAGTATTTTTTACTCTCCTATTTTTAATGTGTTGCTTAGAAATTGAATATACTGATCAATATGGAATCGCTCAAGTCTACTTTAAAAAAAGCTGCTTACCTTTAAGCACAGAATTGTAAAAAATCAGGTAAAGAGGGTCTAAACTGATATATTAACAGAAGTTTTTCCAAAACACTAAGAATCATCCTTACATGATAACTCATTCCTCAGTTTCTCTATTGTGCTACACCAATCAAACTATCTAAATAAAACCCTTAGAGCGCTACCAATCTACAAGTGGTTGCAAATTGCAGTTTTTCTTCTATATTTTATTTTACATTTTTGTTTGACTCACATGGGTTTAAGAGTTTTGTGTTATTTTTAATTTTGTTTTTAACAAATTTGTTCTAGAAATAAATTTGTCATCTCTGGAAAATATTCACTTTTTTCAAGCTGTTGGATTGAACCAGGGTTGCACTGGTATTGTTTCACTAAAACTACAAAACCTTACCAAAATCCTTTCAGGACACTAAGATTAAATTATATTCATAAATATCAGTTACTAGAAGTAACAAGAGACTTGTCTCATTCAACCATCCGTTAATTTCAAGTAATTTTTAATGAACTTCCAAGATAAAAAGTGTGGACAATCTTTTAGCATACGGTGGCAGTCTGACCTGTGCTGTTTGTGTCTTATGAAAAGTGAGTGACTTTAGTTCATATCCCCCATTCATGTATTCCATTTTTCTCAGCTGTAGATATCTAGTTATCATTAAATCCTCCAGCCCATTGACCTACTTCTGCAGATCCACATTCTGCCTGGCCCAATAATAACCTAACCTTCTGGTTTTCTTGGGCGGTGCAGAGCTGTTCCTGAGGGCTAACACTGTAGATGTGTGCATCACCAAGTTTCTAGAGTGCAAATTTAAAATATGCATGCACACCTAAATGTCAATAAGTATTCCCATTTCACAACTGAAATAATGTCGTTTTTAACACAGTTTAAAAACCACCTACCAGTTCAGTTAAAAAACACAGGTTTATTACAGGTAAACTGAGCTGCTGTGTACTATGACAGCCAGCATGCTCCACCACACTGTAGAGTCAAGGTCAAGGGGACTGCCTACAGTTTAAGCAGTCCATTGACATGACACATGGTCCACCACGCTGTAGTCAAGGAGTCATGGACTTGAATGAATAATGATCAAAACACTTGTCTAGCTAGTAAGTTTTAAATTTAGAAGTTCAAGCCGGGCGCAGTGACTCAAGCCTGTAATCCTAGCACTTTGGGGGGCCAAGGTGAGAGAATTGCCTGAGCCCATGGGTTAGAAACCAGCCTGGGCAATATGGTGAGACTTCATCTCTACAATAAAATCAAAAAAATTAGCTGGGCATGGTAGTGCACACCTGTATTCCTGGCTACTTGGAAGGCTGAGGCAGAAGGATCGACGGAGCCCAGCGGGTCGACGCTGGGGTGGCCGTGAGCATGCCACTGCACTCCAGCCTAGGTATGCATGCGTATTTTAAATTTGCACTCTAGAAACTTGGTGATGCACACATCTACAGTGTTAGCCCTCAGGAACAGCTCTGCACCGCCCAAGAAATCCAGAAGTTTAGGTTATTATTGGGCCAGGCAGAATGTGGATCCAACTCAACAAATGTATACATATTAATAAGTTCAAACACAATTGTTCCTTTCTTGGCCTCTATTTGTACTTATTCATGATATTAAAGCATAACTTAAAATTATATGGTTACTATCCCTTTAACTCATCAAAATGTTGGAAAATGCTAGATTCTTGAAAACGATGTATTTTTTCAAATACACATGGGTAATTTGAACATTTTTGGAAGTACAGTGTTCAGGCAGACCTTAACTTCACTTGCATGTGACTGCTTTATAGAACACTGGCCTTGGAGCTGGGCTCCCTCAGCTGGTGCTGGACCTTAGACTTCCTTCTCGGCCCAGCCCTTCCTTCTCATTTCAAGCCAGTGACAGAACTGGGGAGGACATGTCAGTGGCCTTACCCACACCCCACGCAGCTTCTGCACTCACACTAGGATGTTCACTTCTCTGCAGTTCTCCCATGAAATACTGAGCAGTCTGACTTCACCTGCCGAGCCTCAGTTGCCAGTGCCCAGCAGGAGCAGAACACACCCTCTGATCTCACACCAGGGACGTGGTGGGAAGAAGGCAGCCATGGGTTTTCTTGGCCCACAGAATAGGGTGCTGGGATTTGGATCCACCACTGCCTGCCTCCAGGGCTGCTGTGGCTGAAATAAGCTTTGAGGGACAAACGCAGAGTTAACACCCGACAAAGATTACTAAGCTGCAATTCAACATACATTTCAGAGCATATTTTATTTGAAATAAAATTCTATTTGGGAACCACCCAAAATGTACAGAAAACTGTGTCACTTGGACAACCTAAGGACCCGTCACATGTTTTCTAAAAATCCTCTCTACCTACCCACCCCCAGTCCCCACCTAGACCTGCAAACTCTAAACTGGGCTTTCTGATTTTTCCTATTTTTTCCATAAGTAACTGTAGATAGTAGGGTAAATTGTCTACAGGAATTTGGAAAAATTCATGTTTTCAGGCAAATTCTTAATGCAGTGATAATATCCCTCTACTTTTGAAGTATCTATCCCTCAGCTCAAAAAAGAGCCCCCTGTAATTTAGATACTTTTTTTAAAGATAAACTTTCAGGCTGGGTGTAGTGGCTCAGCCTGTAATCCCAGTACTTTGGGAGACCTGAGCGAGAGGATTGCCTGAGCCCAGGGGTTCGCGACTAGCCTGGGCAACTTGGTGAGATCTCATCTCTACAATAAATCACAAAAATTAGCCAGGCATGGTGGCATGCGTCTGTAGTTCCAGCTGCTTGGACGGCTGAGGCAGAGGATCGCATAAGCCCAGCAAGTCGAGGCTGTGGTGGCCGTGATCATGCCGCTGCATTCCAGCCTGGGTGACAGAGTGAGATTCCAACTCAAAAATATATACATAAACCTCCAACTGGAAAGGAATAGTTTTAGCTTGTTCCACATGAAATCTTCTTGCTGGGAAGCAAATTCCCTCTAAATTTATATGCAAAAGAGCTCCTCTTCAAAGTCTGATTTTTAAAATGCCTTACAATAAAGAGCAATTCCTGTTTCCATTTGTTCATGCAAACCTCAAGTAATAAACCTGCTCTTGATAAGTTGCAATCGCCAGTTTAATATATTTTATCATGCAGAGTTGTAGACTATACATTTAAATTTTCTTTTTCTTTTTTGAGTTGATCTCACTCCGTTGCCCAGGGTGGAGTGCAGTGGCACGCTCACAGCCACCCCAGTGTCAACCTGCTGGGCTCCAGCAATCCTTTCACCTCACCCTTCCAAGTAGGTGGGACAACAGGCATGTGCTACCACGCCCGGATAATTTTTTTTTTGATTGTTGAGAAAAGATCTCGCCAAGTTGCCTGGGCTGGTCTCGAACCCACAGGCTCAGGCAATCCACTCACCTCAGCCTAGGTGCTAGGATTACAGGCTGAGCCACCAAGCCCGGCCCAGCCAACTTCTATATTTGATTTTTTAAAGTATATTAGCTGGTTGTTTTACCCAAATAATTAATGTGGTCAAATTAAATGTGTAAGTAGACAAAGCCATTATTTAAATTCGAGAGGAAATACATTTATTTAACATCATTCCCCTAAGTATAGTAAGAAATAAAATTTTCCAACAGATCTAGATTTTTAAAAATCAATCCTGACATTTACAGAAAATAAAGCATTATTTTCTAAAGCGATAAAGACTGATAGGATATACCACTATTGAAGAAATGGTTTATATTGAAGCAGTATAATTAAGCATTATATACGAATGACAATCTCCTGATTGTACTTAACAATGAAGAATAAACTACATCATTTATATTTACTACAAGTGGCTAACTGCTCTTTAAGAAACTTCAAATGAATTGGTAATACATAAGTCCAGTATCACTGGATCAGTTATACAACTTAACAAGAGAGCAGAAACGGAAGAGCAGAATTTCTAACATTGAAGATAACTTAGAAATTCAATGTTTAATTATCCTAAGATGCACTGCACCCAGGTAGGGAATAATGGCAGTATTTGCTTTTTAACCCTATAGTAAGGGAGGCCAAAACACAGTGTTGTTCTAACTTCTAGACTGACAGTGCCTGTAAAATATGAAGTGATATCCTGTGTCAGCACATTGGATATCGATTGTAATTGTATTACATTGTCCTAGGAGTTTCATCCTTCTTTGGGCTATAACATTTCCTACATTATTTTTAAATAGTCTTATATTTTAAAATGCCTAAACAAAAAAAAAACACAAACAGGTAAAAGAAAACAATATCCTCATTATTTTAGTCACTACATGACCACTATAAACATTTTGGTGTATTTCTTTCTAATCATTTAAGAAATCAGGCCGGGTACAGTGGCTTATACCTGTAATCCCAGCACTTAGGGAAGCCAAGACGGGAGAATCACTTGATCCCAGGAGTACAAAACCAGCATAGGCAACACAGTAAGACCTTGTCTCTACAAAAACTCTAGCCCCGGTTATGGTGACCGCCCCTGCAGTCCCAGCTACTCAGCTGGGTGATAGAGTGAACAGGAAGCACATCTAATATGTCCTACATGTCCCTAAAATCACATAACAGTGCCTGATGGATGTTATGTGTTGATTTGCTTGTTAACTGACAATGGGCTCATTTTAAATGCAGGAGCAAGTTAAGATTACAGACCTAGAAGTGTCTGACGAGAAGACATCTTGTAACTATAGAACAAGTGGGAAGATTTTAGTTCTCAAGGCCAATTGGAAAGTAATTGAATGCAGGATCTTGGTCATTTCACCGATAAAAATACTAATAAGTAAATACTAATAAGTAATAGCATGTGCCTATAGTTCTGGCTACTTGGAAGGTTGAGGCGGACGGATCGCTGGAGCCCAGCAGGTTGAACGCTGGGGTAGCAAGTAGAACATATTTCCCTATGCATACATTTGAGTTTTTAAGCATAATTTTACTCATATGCCACAGTAATTTTATGTGATATGCCTTTCATATAATATATATATTTCCAGCACATTATATAGTGTTTACAAACACACTGTTCATGGCTGAATGTTATTCTATAAAATGTACCACGATATTTTAAAAATAGGGAAACTTTTTTTAAAAAGTCCCAATATTTTGATAAAGTGAATTCTCATAAAATATTTTAACATCTCCTACCATTTTAAAGACAACATGCCGGGCTCAGTGGCTCAGCCTGTAATCCCGCGCCTTGGGAGGCTGAGGTGAGTGGATTGCCTTAGCCCGCGGGTTCGAGACCCACCTGGGCAGGCGAGACCTCATCTCTACAATAAATCAAAAAAATTAGCTGGGCGTGGTAGCGCGCGCCTGTAATTCTGGCTACTCGGAAGGCTGAGGCGGAAGGATCGCCGGAGCCCAGCGGGTTGAGGCTGCGGTGGCCGGGAGCGGCCACTGCACTCCAGTCTGGGCGATCAAGTGGGACTCCAACTCAAAAAATAAAATAAAATAAAGACAACATTTTGGGAGAAGCAACCTCATACTTTATATAAATAGTTTATATTAATAAAGAAAGTAGAATAACCCACAGAATGATTTTTTTAAATGTACAAATCATTTATCTGATAAGAGACTCGTATGCAGAATATATGAAGAACTTTTACAACTCAATAAAAGGACAGTCAAATTTTAAAATGGGAAAAGTTTTGGAAGGTCTAGGTGAGGGGATTGCCTGAGCCCATGGGTTCGAGAACAGCCTGGGGAACTTGGCGAGACCTCATCTCTGCAATAAATCAAAAAATTAGCCGGGCATGGAGCACGCACCTGTAGTTCTGGCTACTTGGAAGACTTAGGCAGAAGGATCGCCTGAACCCAGCAGGTCAACACTGGAGTAGCTGTGAGCATGCCACTGTACTCCACCCTGTGCGAGGGAATAAGACTCCAACTCAAAAAAAAAAGGGGGGGGGGAAGATAACAATAAACAATCTGAAAAAGAAATTAAGAAAACAATGCTATTTATGATAGCACCAAAAAGAATAAAATGCTTATGAATAAACTTAGCTATGAAGGCAAAAGACAAGTACACTAAAAAAAAAATTTCTTTTTTTTTTTTGAGTTGGAGTCTCACTCCATCACCCAGGCCAGAGTGCAGTGGCTTGTTCACATTCACCTCAACATCAACCTGCTGGCCTCCGGCAATCTGTCTTCCTCAGCCTTCCAAGTAGCCAGAACCACAGGCATGCGCTACCACACCCGGCTACTTTTTGATTTATTGTAGAGACGAGGTCTCACCAAGTTGCCCAGGCTGGTCTTGAACCCTTGGGCTCAGGCAATCCACTCACCTCGGCCTCCCAAAGTGCTGGGATTACAGGCTGGGCCACCAAGTCTGGTAAAAAAAAAAATGTCTTATACAAATTAAAGAAGACAAATAAATTGGAAAACATACTTTGATTGTGGATAGAAAGATTTAATATTGTTAAGAAGAGCATTCTACCCAAAGCAATTAACAAATTCAATGCAATACCTATCAAATCCCAACTATGTTTTTTATAGAAACATAAAACCCCATCCTAAAATTCATATGGAATTTCAAGGAACCTGAAATAGCCAAAACAATATTTTTTTTAAAAAAAAAAAACAAGTTTGAGACTCACATATGCTAATTTCAAAACTTACTACAGAGCTACCATAATCAAAACAATCTAGTACTAGCACAAAAACAGACATGTAGCTTAACAGGACAGAATAGAGAGCCCATAAATAAATGTTCATAAATATGGTCAAATGATTTTTGAGAAGAGTGTCAAGACAATTCAATGGGGAAAGGACAGTCTCTTCAAAAAATTATGCTGGGAAAACTGAATATCCACATTCAGGAGAATAAAGTTGGACCTGTACCTTAAGCCAGCAGGCCCTAACCTTACTGGCATTAGGGACTGGTTTCGTGGAAGATAATTTTTCCATGGATGGGTGCAGGGAGAAATGTGCAGTCAAACCTCTCTGCTAATCACCACCTCAGCTCTACCTCAGATCATCAAGCATTAGATTCTCATAAGGAGCTCAAAACCTAGATTCTTCACATGCATAGTTCACAATAGGGTTTGCGCTCCTATGAGAATCTAACACCGCGACTGATCTGACAGAAGGCAGAACTCAGCCCACCAACCACTCACTTCCTGCTGTGTTGCCTAGTTCTTAACAGGCCACAGACTGGTACCGGTCCATAGTCTGGGGGTTGGGGACCCCTGCCTTAAACTATACATGAAAACTAACTCAATATGGAGCAGAGACATCAAAACTAATACTATTGCCGGGTTCGGTGGCTCAGCCTGTAATCCCGCCCCTTGGGAGGCTAAGTTGAGTGGACTGCCTGAGCCCACGGGTTCCAGACCCACCTGGGCAACTTGGTGAGACCTCATCTCTACAATAAATAAAAAATTAGCCGAGCGTGGTAGCGCACGCCTGTAATTCCGGCTACTCGGAAGGCTGAGGAGGAAGGATCGCCAGAGCCCAGCAGGTTGAGCCTGCGGTGGCCGGGAGCGGCCACTGCACTCCAGTCTGGGCGACAGAGTAAGACTCCAACTCAAAAAAAAAACCAAAAACTGATACTATTAAAGACTAGAAGAAACGTAGCAAGAAAGCTTCATGAGATTGGATTTAGCAATAATTTCTTGGACATCAAAAGCACAGGCAAAAAAATAAATTGGACTTTATCAATATTAAAAACTTTTGTATATTGGAGTCCCATCAAGAGAGTGAAAATACATTGAGATGCGACCTAACTCCAGTAAGAATGGTCATCATTAATAAAACAAAAACCAACTGATGCTGGCGAGGATGCAGAGAAAAGGAAATACTTCTACACGGTTGGTAGAAATGCAAACTAGTTCAACCTCTATGGCAAACAATGTGGCAATTCCTAAAAGTACTAGAAATTGACATTCCATAAAACCCAGCAATCCCTCTTCTGGGAATATACCTGGAGGAACTTAAATCACTCTACAAAAAAAGATACCTGCACACGCATGTTTATTACAGCACTGTTTACAATAGCAAAAACATGGAACCAACCACAACGCCCATCAAAACTGGACTGGATAAAAAGTGTGGTACACAAAGAAGAACAAAATTATGAACTTTGCAGCAACTTGAATGGATTTAGCATCTATAATACTCAGCGATCTACCACAGAAACAAAGAACTAAGTACCACATGTTCTCACTCATAAGTAGACCCTGAACATTTACCATAATACTATAAGAAAGGGATCAGCAGCCGGGCTCGGTGGCTCAGACTGCAATCCCACACTTTGGGAGGCTCAGGATTGCCTGAGCCTGCAGGTTCGAGACCCGCCTGGGCAACTTGGCGTAGACCTCATCTCTACAATAAATAAAAAAATCAGCCGGGCATGGTAGTGCACGCCTGTAGTTCCAGCCACTTGGAAGGCTGAGGTGGAAGGATCGCCGGAGCCCAGCAGGTCGAGGCTGCGGTGGCCGGGAGCATGCCACTGCACTCCAGTCTGGGCAACGGAGTAAGACTCCAACTCAAAAAAAAAAAAAAGAAAGGGATCAGCAATGGCCAGAAACTGCCGGCAGGGGGTGGGGGTAGAGGGGACACAAACACATAACATTAAGAAGGGTACCTGATCTCAAACCAGGCAAAGTGAGGACCGAAGGGAGACCCAAATTTTACCTGTATGATGACCATTAGTATACCTAATCCTGAACTGTACCACATATCTTTAAAATAAAAGAAAAAATGAAAAGAAAGTAAACAGGTGGCACAAATATGCCTGTGATAAAATGGAATGGGGGGGAAGAGTGAAAACAAACTCAGAGAATGACAGAAAATATCTGCAAATCATATATCTGATAAGCATATACAGAATATATTAAAAATTCCTAAAACTCAATAACAAAACAGGACTTAAAAATAGGCAAAGGACTTGAAAAAACATTTCTCCAAAGAAGATATACAAATAGCCAATAAGTACATGAAAAGATGTTCAGTATCACTAATAATGGGGGAAATGCAAATCAAAACCAAATGAGATACCATTTCACAACCACAGGATAGCTAAAATTTTAAAGGTGGACAAGTGTTGGCAAGGATGTGGAGAAACTGGAAACTTCATGCTAGTGGGAATGTAAAATGGTACAGCTCCTATGGAAAACAGTTTGGCAGTCTGCAAAATGCTAAACATAGAGTCACCATATGACAAAGTCATTCTACTCCAAGGTATATACCCAAAAGAGATGAAAACATATGTCCACACAAAAGTTTGTATAAGAATGTTCAGAACAGCATTACTCCTAATGGCTACCAAATGGCACACTCATATTAAGGAATGTTATTTTTCAACTTACTTAATACCTCATCTAGTGGTTTTATATCATTTTTGTAACTGCTCAGCTCATGCCTGTAATCCTAGCACTTTGGGAAGCCAAGGTAAGATTGCCTGAGCCCATGAGCTTGAGATCAGCCTGTGCAACTTGGCGAGATCTCATCTCTACAATAATCAAAAAACTAGCCAGGCATGGTGGCATGCCCCTATAGCCCCAGCTACTCAGGAGGCTAAGGAGGAAGGACCACCTGAGCTCAGCTGGTTGAGGCTGCAGTAGCCGTGAGCATGCCATTGCACTCTAGCCTGGGCAACAGAGTGAGACTCCAACTCAAAAACAAGCAAACAAAAAAAACACTAGCCTGGAACCGGATGGATAAAAAAATCCCAAAAGGACCATGGGGAAGAGGCAGAGCAAACAGTATGTGCAGAGTACAGAGAGGTACCTTTGTTAAGAAAAGGAAAATATACTTCAATTGTGTGGAAATAGGGCATAGGGAGAGGAAAGGGCCATCAGCGAAGAATGGGAAGTAAGAGTTATGCATTCTTAGGGAATTCAGGCTTTCCTAAGGATGAAAGGACTTCATTGACAAGTTTCTGAGGAGCAATAGCAAATCTGCAAGTTAGAAAGGCACTTGACCACTGGGTAAGGACTTAAAGCAGAGGTTCTCTATTTTACTTACCACTTCCCTCCCCTTTGCTTGTGTCTGACTACATATTTATAATGTTTAGTGAAAATATAAATCAAGACAATAAAGATAATCTTTACTGCATCAAATACCATATTGAAATTAAGATTTAGAACTGTCCATACAGATTGGCATCTAGGGCTGGGCTCAGTGGCTCAGCCTGTAATCCCAGCACTTTGGGAGGCCAAGACGAGTGGATTGCCTGAGCCTGCAGGTTCAAGACCAGCCTGGGCAACTTGGCGAGACCTCGTTTCTACAATAAATCAAAAATTAACCGGGTGTGGTAGCGTGCACTTATAGTTCCAGCTACTTGGAAGGCTGAGGCGGAAGGATCGCCGGAGCCCAGCAGGTTGAGGCTGCAGTGGCTAGGAGTGTGCCACTTCACTCCAGTCTGGGCAACAGAGTGAGACTCCAACTCAAAAAAAAAAACAAAAAACAAATTAGCATCTAGGAGGCCTGTCATATCCTTAATAACAACATGGTCTGATGATTGTGGTATTCCTTTCAAATAGTCAATGACCGTGGTAATCAATACACAATGGACCTGTATATCAAAACATTCCATGTATATCTTGAATATATACTATTTGTCAATTATACTTCAATAAAGCTAAAAACCTTTTTAAAAATAAAAATAAAGCAGAGGTTCTCAAAGTGCAATCCCCAGACCTGCAGTATCAGCATCACCCATGAACTTGGCAGAAATGCAAGTTGGGCCTCATCTCAGACTCACTGACTTGGAAAATCCTGGGGTGTGGCCTAGCAATCTATACTTTAAGAAGCCTTCCAGGTGAGAAATACAAGTTGTCAGACAGAAGAAATATCATCAGAAAAGGTTGTTATGCACAGAACCAGAATTAGAAAATCAATCAAAAAGCACCTCAAGAGACTAGTGGTTGAATTTCCATCCCAGGATCTTCAGTAAACACCCAAAAGAGTGTGGTCACTGTCTATTTTTAAAATCTCAGTGGATGGAAGAGGTTTTAGTTTTCTTCAAGAGTCTGTTGTAACGTGACTGCTCTTATGCTAAAAAAAAAAATGTTTATGGGCAATCCCCTCAGGTCCCCTCCCACTGTGGGAGCTTTTCTGTGTTCTCAATAAATCCTGCTTTCTCAAAAAACAAAAAATGTTTTATTTAAGTTTAACTGTGATTCTCTTTGCTCAAATTTAAAGACCATCCCGCTTTAAAACTTTATACAGATACCAAACAATTAGTTGTTATCTTTCTCATTGTCCCTCAAGATCTGAAATTTTTCATCTAGTCCTGAGTCGTCCCTGGTGCTCTAAGAAAGTCCAACTCCAATCACTTTTCCCTCACAGGGTACTCCTTTCATCAACTGAGTATGTTGTTCTCCTCTGAACCTTCTGGCATCTTTCCACATTCTTTATTAATTATTCACTTAACTTACTAAAGTACTTAGAAAACAGTCTTAGGTAATGAATACTGAAGAAATTTGAGAAGGACAAAGCTCTGACAAAATCAGACCTAAGATCAGGAGACTGATTGGGAACACCCTGTATGAAGTTGGGTGCCTTGAGAAGAGGTGAAAATACAGATGTCCAAATAACCCCCAGAAATTAAAAAAAAAGAAGCCATAAAAGAAGACTAGCTTGTTGAAAGCTTCTTATGGCTTAAAAAAAAAAATCATTTGGGCATGGTGGCTCAAACCTGTACTCCCAGCACTTTGGGAGGCCGAGGCAAGAAGATTACCTGAGCCCATGGATTCGAGATCAGCCTGGGAAACAATAAATTAAAAAAATTAGCTGGGCGTGGTAGCACGCACCTATAGTTCTGGCTACTCGGGAAACTGAGGCAGGAGCATCACCTGAGCCCAGGAAGTCGAGGCTACAGTGGGCCACGAGCACGCTACTGCACTCCAGCCTGGGCGTCAGAATGAAACTCCAACTAAAAAAAAAAAAATCATGCCGGGCTCGGTGGCTCAGCCTGTAATCCCGCGCCTTGGGAGGCTGAGGTGAGTGGATTGCCTGAGTCTGCGGGTTTGAGACCCGCCTGGGCAACTTGGCGAGACCTCATCAAAAAATTAGCTGGGCGTGGTAGCGCACGCCTGTAGTTCCAACTACTTGGAAGGCTGAGGTGGAAGGATCGCTGGAGCCCAGCAGGTCGAGGCTGCGGTGACCGGGAGCAGCCACTGCACTCCAGTCTGGGCGACAGAGTGAGACTCCAACTCAAAAAAAAAAAAAAATCAGAAGAACATCTATAATGACAGGTAAGGGAAGAAAAGACAGAAACCATAAAAGCAGTCAGAGAAATAAATGTGCTGTTGCCTCTTCCCAGAGAAGTGATCAGCCTCGTTTAGTAGAACTATAAA
>CAUYQG010174115.1:0-17186 GCA_963574415.1 Tarsius wallacei
AGTCTAACATAAGTAACTCCATTTTGTAACAGATCCTTCATTTTAGTTGTCAGCATACTCAGAGATGACCACCCTGTGTATGACTGTTGTAACTTTCCCGTAATCACAAGCCCACATCCTTGTTCCCCCTCAATGTTTGGAAACTCCCTAACTGCAAGTCCCATATCTAACTGTACCCTTACTCAACTGAAACCAAATGTAATGTATGACAATTAAGTTCATGAACTTTCCATGGTGTGCTTAACACTGGCAGCATTGTACAAACAACTCAGTAAGGTTTCATAAACTTGGTATATCAGCATCTCACAGCTGTGTTCATGTCAACATAAGGCAATATCTCACTGAGTGGCATTCACTCAGTGAGATATTGTGATAATGTCAGAGCAACAGACAAACATTAAATTTCCAGTTAAACAAAGAAATGAGTGCCACATGTTCTCACTCATAAGCAGACCCTGAACAATGATCATAATACAATAAGAAAGGGATTGGCAGTAGTGGGAAACTGCCCAGGGATGGGAGTTGGGGCACGTTTCATAAATAAGTGTATCTGATCTCAAACCAGGTGAAGTGGGGACCAAAGTGAGGCCCAAACCGTACCTATACAATGGCCATTTGTATACCCAACCCTGAATTGTACCCCATATCTTTAAAATAAAAATAAAATGTATTGTTAAATTTGGCAAGAGTGGAAATGAAATCAGGGACATGTTAGTACAAGTATGCCATGAAGAAAATGCAGTGTACAAATGGACTAAACATTTTTCTGAGGGGAGAAAAAGCATCACTGATAAAGAGAGGTCAGGACAGCCAATAACAAGCTGAACTGATGAAAACACTCCAAAAATTTGTTGAATTGTATGTCAAAATCATTGGCTGACTGTGAGAAGCATAGCAGACCAGAAAAACATCAATAGAGAAACAGTTAGGAAAATCTTAACTGTAAATCTTGGCATGGAAAAGGGGTGTGAAAAAGGGTCCCAAAGGTGCTCTTGTATCACAACAATGCATCAGATCACACAGCATTGTCTGTGAGGGAGTTTTTAGCCAGTAAACAAATAACTGTATTGGAACACCCTCCCTCCTCTCCTGCTCTGGCCCCCAATGACTTTTTTCTTTACCCAAAGATAAAGGAAATATTGAAAGGAAAACATTTTGATGACATCATGGGTAGTATGATGACAACTCTGATGGCCATTCCAGAAAGAGTTCCAAAATTGCTTTGACAAGTGTACTAGGAATTGACAACAGTACATAGCTTCCCAAAGGGAGTACTTTGAAGGTGACCATAGTGATATTCAGCAATGAGGTTTGTAGCACTTTTTCTAGGATGGGTTCAAGAACTTAATTGTCAGACCTTTCATTTACCTTTATTAAGGTCTTTATTCCTTTATACAGCTTTAAATTGCTGTCTTATCTTACTCTACAAAACTCTCTTGAACATTTCTTTCAGGGCAGGTCTAGAGGTATTGAGTTCCTTCTGCTTTTGTTTATCTGGGAATGTCTTAATTCCTCTCTTACTTTTGTAGGAAAGCATTGCTGAATATATAATTCTTGGTTGATAAATTTTTCTTTTAGCACTTTGAATATATTCACTACCTTCTGGCTCTCAAAGTTTCTGTTGAGAACTATCTGCTATATCTCTTACATATAATGAGTCACTCTCTCTAGCTGCTTTCAAGATTCTCTTTGTCTTTTGAAAGTTTGATTATAATGTATTATGATATGGATCTCCTTGAGTTTACCTTGTTCAGAGACTGTCAAGCTTCTTGAATATTTATATACATAGTTTCCATCAAAGTTGGAAAATTGTCAGTGATTATTTTTTAAAATATTGTCTTTGCTTATTTCTTTCTCTGTTTTCTTTTTCTGGGACACTCACAATGCATATGCTGGTCTGCTTGTATCTCACATATTTATTAGGCTTCTTCAACTTTTTTCTTTCTGCTGCTAGACCCAATAATTTCCATTGTCCTATCTTCAAGTTTGCTGATTCTTTGTACTGACTGATCAATCTGCCTTTGAATCTCTCTAGTAGATTTTTAATTTTAGTTATTGCACTTTTCTTCCCAGAATTTCTTTTTGGTTTCTTTTCAGGTTCTCTTTATTAATATTTCAATTTTGTTCATAAATTTCTTGAAATTTTCCACATCTATCTTTCATGCTTTGAGCAACAAGATAGTTAAAGTCTTTGTCTAGTAGATCTACCATTAGATATTTATTAGGGACACTTTTTGTTGATTTATTTTTTTTCCCTTGAATATGCCATACTTTTCTATTTCTTTGTATACCTGTGATTTTTTTGGTTGAAACCTGGACATTTTAATCTAGTAATGTGGTAAACTAGACATTTTAATCTAATAATGTGGTAACTCTGAACATTTCATTCTCCCCCTCTTCCAGGGGTTTGTTGTTGTTGCTATTTAAAAAAAAAAAATTATTGTAGGTTGTCTGCTTGCCAAGAATCAGCCTGAGATGTAAATTAAGATCTTCTTAGCTTTTCTCTGAGTCTGTACATCTTCTTGGGCATACACAGTCACTTTCTAATTTTACTCTTATGTGCAAGTATTTTTGAATATTCTAGTCTTTAATGTCTGGCTTCCAAAACAAAGGAAGAAGAAAAATAGAGAGAAATAAGGGCATTGCTTCTTTAAGTCCCCTGAAAGTCAGGGGGAAGGGCTTGCAACACTGAAAAGGGGAAGGGGCAAAGCAATGGTTATCCACTTCTTTGTCTGTGATCAGAAGCAGAAATCAGTTACAAGAGTATATATTTCTGATAGTTGTAAGACAGGGCCCTTTTTGCCTACCCTGTCTCCTATGTATAAGCTGCTCCAGAAACATGTGCTCAACTGCCATGGGGCTAGGCTGCTACCATGTAAAGAGCTATAATTGATAAAAATTAACTGCACATTACTGTCCAAGTTTCCCCCTGGAAGTTACAAACTTTCAATAGATTCCAGAGTTGCAAAATATTGCACTAGACAGATTTTGCCTGCAATTGTTTAGATGGAGAAGCAGATTCCTGGTGCTTTCTTCTCTGCCATCTTCTTAGAATCCTCTGAAGATTAAATGTTTTAAATATGAAAGAATCTATTATATGTGACTATTTAAAATGGTTAAAGAGATAAAATAATAAGTAGAAAACACAATGGAACACAACAATATGAAAAAGAACAGGCAGATTAGAAAAAAAGGATCAAATAGATTTCTAGGAATGGAAAATGCAGTTTTTAAAACTAAAAGCATGAGAGGTGGGTTAAGTAGATGATTGGGTAGAGAAGAAGAGAGAATTAGTTGAACTAAATTATTACATTAGGGAAAAATTTTAGAGAGATAAGATGAAAAGATTAAAGAGCAGTTACTAGAGAAAGGTATTCGAATAAGCAGTATGAAGTATGCAATAAAGAGAATGGAGAAAAGGTAATATTTGAAGAGATAATAATTTTTTTTAATAACTGAAGAAAGATGTGACTTCTCAGGTTGAAGAAGAATCACAATGTATTCCAAGTAGAATTAAAAAAAAAAACAAAAAACCAAGGAACAACTCCCTACTTGTTATCTAGTAGTATCATCCTTTTCAAAGATCTCACATTTTTAATATATCATGGTATTGTAAGTAATGTACAATGAATAAAGTATGGACTAAAATAGTTCCTCTACTTGGAAAGTTCACAATCATCATTATCATTTTTGCAATCATCCTAAATGCCATCATCAATAACATATATTGAAGACCAGAAACTGAATTAAGCATTTTAAGTCCATTATTTCATTTTCTATTAAACTCCTATTTTATAGCTTTGCCAGACTGACTGGGAGATGGCATTCCCCTATATGGCTTCTTTTGAATAAAATAAGGGAATAAAAAATTAATTTTTCCATAAAATCTTCTATCTTTTCTTTTATTCTATGAGGAAATCTTTTTATAAATATGTTTATTATAATTCAAATGGATGACCATCATAATTCAATTAATTTATTAATTTAGTAGGCATTCATTGGTTGCCTACTATGTACTCTAAGGTATGTAGGCACTTTAAGGTCTGAAGATTGTGCCAATTATAGTTTGCTGTATACCAATATTACCCAACATTTTGCTGTCCCAAACAATATCCATTTATTTGCTCATAATTCTGTAGATTGGCAAGATAGGTGAGTTTAACTTTGGTTCATTTCTGCTCTGCGTGATGCTGGCTGGGTTCACACATGAATTTGGGCGTTGGTTGGAATATCTGGGATAACTGTGATGGCTGAAACCATAGAGACCTTACTCTATGTGATCTTTATCCTCAAAAAAGCTATCTGAGTTTTTTTACATGGTAATGGGGAAGTTCCCAGCAGCAAGAAAAGACAAACCCCTATGGGCAGGCACATTTCAAGCCTCTGTTACATCATGTTTGCTTATGTTCCACTGGCCAAAGCAAGTCGCATGGTCAAGCTGAGTCTGTGTGTATGTGAGTATGTGGGGAACAGTGGCTACTCAATGGTAATGGATATAGGAAGATATGATTCAGTCAGGTCATTAGTATAATGATTTACCTCCATGACAATTAGAGTTTTAATTGGAGTTAATATCTTAACTTACCAAAAATGGTATGACAGATAAATCTGAACACTATCCCTTTAAGTTTATAAGTCTTAGTCATTTTTACATCATGATCGTCCATCTGATGAATTCACCAGGCGGATTTAGACTAGCTGGACAGCCAATGGAATTCTTCAGGTAAAAGCGGCTTCTCAGAATCTGCCCATTTAGCAGGGTAGATGGGTCCTATACATCTCTCGGATGTATTCTCTGGAGAGCTTGCCTGGAAGGCAGTGAATTATTACTTCTGTGGAAGGATCAAGTGACTAGCTTTCCATTCATATCTCACTGTTATGGGCAAAGAATCTCTTGACCTCTTTAGAAGCTGGAAGAAAGATGATGCCCCCCAGTAATTTGGACAGTTCAGTCTGCAAGCATATAATTAATCATCACTTTCTGGGTCAGCTTCTGAAACAGCTCCTTTATCATCATCTATCTTTTTCTAGAAGAAATTTAAAATCCCACTTTGTTAAAGGAAGAGTAATGTGGCTGCTTTTTGTGGGAGTGGTATAAGAGTTTTGACAATGCATCTTTTTTTCAAGGGGAAGGGGAGTGGAGAGAATTTTAAACACCTGTAAGTATATTTGTGAATGTCCTAAGGCTTGTGAGGATACCTGTGTCTTTAGAAAATGATCATCTGTATAGACTGTAGTGGATGTTTCTTGCCAACAATTATTCTTCCGTTACTTCTTCCCAGCAACTCCATATTTCCATGTGGCAATTATGTGTTTTTTGAAAAGCAGGCTCTATCCCTAGCTTCAGATCTAGCACCTGAGTCTGCAATTAAATAATCAGTGAATTTTATTTCATAAGTCTCAGTCCAAATGTGGAAGGTAACCTAAGATGGTATAAATGGATTGAATTTGTAGGAATGTAGGGGCAATTATATTTCCTTTCGTGCAAGATGGGGGGTGGAGGGGAGGCACATAACCTGTAAAACCACTGATAACTGTCTTTCTCATGACCATGAAAGGGACTAACCTTACTTGTAGAAAACTGCCAAAGGCAGAGTAGCAAAATGAAAAGAGATCAGGTCAAAGGTGACATCAGTAAGCTGCTGAATCAAGCTTTACCTGAAGCAACTTTTCTGTGAGCCAATAAATTTCCTTTTTGCTTATTCTAGTTTGAGTTAGACTGCATTATTTGTAACCTAAAGTATCATCTTATATTTGCAAGATCCAGGTAAGAGTACAAATGGAAGCCTGTGTACTATGTGTCTAAATGCTTAAAAGTTATAAATCAAACTAAAGAACTATTAAATATGTTATATACTTCTAGATTGGCAAATATACTTTCACAGTAGAAAGTGCAAAGCAGTATTTCATAACATAACTGTGGTTAGTGTAAATTCATATTAATTTAATATTTACTGTAGACCTTGATTTTTTTTTTTTTTACAAGAAGACTCATTGGTGGAGGGCCACTGTGCTGGGGCAAGAGGAGAAGGGGGAAGGCATTTTTATTTTGCTTGTGGGCAAGCCCATGCTCACTCTCGGTGACTTTCTCTTTCTCTTTATGGTGGAAGAGCTCCTTTTATTGCTCGTATGGCTCGAGTGCTTGCTCATCTGTCCATTCTTGCCCCTCCATCCAACTACCTTGTGAAGGTCCCTAATGTTAAAGCTTTAAGATTTCTTTTCACCTTCCCAGTTCTAGTCAAGGTACCTCTTGCCACAAACTGCCATCTCCACTGCTACCTCCACTGACATTACCCATTTAAGTGCCTCAAAGGAACCTAAAGCCAGAAGGCCAGGCTTTCACATCCCTGCCCCTCCCCGCCCCAGCCTCTGGTCCACAGTCTGTCCTTCTATATTTCCATACCTGACTCTGTTTGGAGGCAGAGACTCCTGTGAAAGTGTGTGGACACTCCAGCCTGTTGATCTGAGCTCTATCCACACATGCCGCAACAGCTGCCCTTGCCGGTTCCTTGGGCCAAGGGGTATATACAGTGATGGTGTCTTAGGAAGTTGGATCAAGGGAGAGCCCAAACAGGGCCTGGAATTGGAATTAGGACAATAGGAGAAGAAGTTTCAGGGTCCCTGTACCCCAATCATTATATAGATAGGGAGGCACAGGCTGTAGGGGGGAACATCCCTTGACCAGTGTCTCTGTGGAAAGGCATGGATAGAGGAAGGTGAGAGTGGGGTCCTTTAAAGCACAAGGCCAAACACTGGTGAGCTTCTTTACCAGATATTAGGGGAATGCCGTTTTCAAGGTACAATTTTGTGCACTACCCTTTTTTCTGTTATTCCAGCTTGTTTCCTTTTCAGTGCCTCCGACTGTCTTTTTCCTCTTTGTGCTATCTTAGTGTTTTTTCCTTTCTTTGTGCCCCTTGTCATTACTCATTCTTTCCCCCTTCTTTGTACACCACAGATGGCTCTATGTTCTCTTCCTTCTGGGCATGCCAATATGGATTTTCTAAAACAATTGATCAGTTTCAGAGCATATTCAGAATAATCACTGAAATATCACCTTTCTTCACTTCCTATGTTTACATATAGTAGAGATATGTGCTATTTTACCCTATGGTCCAGAAATTCGGCTCCTAAGTATAATGCAGAGGGAGACATGTAGCAGGTGCTCATTGCTATGTTGTGTGCCATGGTCGGGAGTTGGAAGCAGTTTGGAAACCTCCTATTGGCAGAGTGGATAGCATGCCTGGCCTCCACCCACAAAATGTCAGGGGTGCTTAACCATTCACAATGATTACTCAAAATTATACCAAGTGTTTTCTTAGGCCTGTGGTGAGGTCATTTTTAAGAACAGTTTTTCCTGATGCTTTAGCTGCCTTTTAGAAACCACTCTTTCTTCCCTCCATGGTACCTTCTCTAATTGTACAAACCTGCAAAGAGTTTGCCCTCCTATGAATGTTCAATATCATGTATATGGTCCTAATATATGTCATGTGGTATCTACTATGTGGTCTTATGCCATTAGTATACATATGCTTTATATATGCTTTTTAAACTTTTATTTTTCTACATATTACTACTTTCCCAATTTATAAGCTAGGAAATCCAAGAGTTGGAGGAGGGGAAACAAAAAGCTTCCAAAATATTTTCTGATTAATACCTCCCTCTGAATAGACTTCTAGATTAAAAGCTTAGATTCTAGGAAAACTTGGAATAATTGGCCCCAAGTGGTTTAGGAAAGACATGAGAGATTTCATTGTGGACTGAGAACTTTACATTTCTATTAGTGACTTGAGTTTAGTTTTGGACCATTTTGGTAGAGTGAGCTTCAATAAATATTTGTTGGATATGTGAATTAAAAGTTGTAGCAATCAACCACTTTGGAGAATTTGGCCAAAATGGCTTTCCTCTCTCACTATGGTAATGGGAAAATTTCCATTTCTCCATTATGGAAACAGGAGTATTCTCTGCTCTAATGTCTAGGTCTTAACATTACAATTCACCAGAGCTTTAGGAACATTTTTGCTAAAAAATCTCTTCTTACTAATTTGATAAGTGAAGAGACAGTGATAATTTATGTAAGCTTGCCTTCCTTCTTTCCTTCCTTCTTTCCTTCCTTCCTTCCTTCCTTCCTGGAACCTCCAGGAGGAACATGACTTTGTTTTGAATGACCTTTCTACCACTTCATGCTTGTTACTTTGAGTCTAACAACCAATTAAATTTGCATGGGAAAAAAGTTTAAAGAGAGCTTCTGGTTGAAAGAACAGAAATGCTAGGAACATTTAATAAGTTGTCAGTGTATAAATCATCATAGATTAGGCCTTGCAAGCTTGTTAAGCTTAGAAAAGTATCAACAAGATTTAGAGTTAAGGGACCCTCATATCCGCATTTGAGTTGAGAAGCGTATAGCAACAGAGACCTAGGGTGCTGGTTCTGATTCTGCCAGCCATTGGGGTTGAACTGAAGGACATGGGAGGGAGAAAGTACCAGGCTGCCAGAGGACCTAGTGATTTTCCAAGCTCGTTCCAAACAGTGAAGATATAACAAAACTCTTGTATTTTAAAATGTTGGGCCTTGACAGAGATAATGTCTTTTTTGTAGTGAAATCCCCAGTGCATTCAACTTGTTCCGTTAAAATAGGTGCATCACTACTAGTAATCAGGCTACCAGGCTGGGCCAACAGAGCTGAAACTGAACTGGCAGCAAAATTCTCTGCAGTATGCATATGGGTGCAAAATGGTTTTGAATGAAGAGATGCCAGGTGGTGTCAGGCCTGCGCTATCCCCAGTTCTCTCCTTTTCTAATCTGCCCCAGCCACAGGGACTCCTTTGCTGTTTTTTAGTGTCCCAGCTATGTCTTTTCACTTCGTGTTTTCTCTGCCTTGATGTCATTTCCCCAGATAATCACATGGTCCACCCACTTGCTTCCTTCTGGCCTTCACTCAACACTTTTTCAGTGAGGCCAACCCGGGACACTCCATCTAAAATTGTCATCCTCTCCCCCATTATTTCCTATCCTTCTTCCCTGCTTTACTGTTCTGCTAAGCTCTTATGATTATTTAACAGATTATGTAATGTCCTCATTAATCTTTTTTCTTCATCTTAGGTTCTAAAACATGGAATATTAGTTCTGTAAGAGGGAGGTTTTTTGTTCACTGCTGTGTTCTCAACACTCAGACTCGTGTCGGGCACATAGAAGCATCTTGATAAATACTGGTTGGAGCAGAATGACTGGTCTTCTCATCTCCAAGCAGCTCACCCTGGCCCAGTTTTCATTCTGCAGGGCTGGAGCTCAGCCCCCACTCCTCCATTCACACCCTGCACACCTCGTCCCTCTCGTGGGCTCTCGGTTCACCAGCCTTCTTCCCTCTGTGAAGTAAGATGCAGGCTCCTCAGTTCCTCCACCTCTCTCACCTCCATCTCTCAAGTCAGCACACAGTCTTTCAAAGAATTTCTGCTGCTGGTAACTTCATAGAAGAAAACAGCATTCGCTAAAGTAACAGTGGAGAAGTTGCCAGTTAGTATGAATCGCACAAAGGACACGTATTACTCCTGATTTTCAGCAAAATTTAAAACAACGGCTCGTATCTGTTGTACTCTCTTCCTGTTTATCCTAACTAGAAAAGTCTATGAAAGAGCTCTGTCCTTTTAACCTATTTGTCTTTCTACCTTCTTTTTACTTGGAGTCCTCCAAAGTTAGCTTCCCCTTCTTTGCCCTCCTACACAGTCCCTGGAAAAGCCCTGATGATCTTGTTAGGTGAGAAAACATCTCTGGGAAAATCCAGATGGTGGTCTCTACTGTAAAATATGCTTTCCCAACCCCTTCCTTTCACCCCATCTTTTTCGATCCAGCACTTTGACTTCAAGGAATTTGGTTTACAAATGAACTAGTACTTTATGGACATGGCTGATTTCACAAGGATATTTAAAGCAGAGTTATTTGCAGTAGGACAAATCTAGAAATAATCTAAATGTTCATCCAGAGGAACTGATTAAATAAATTCTGGGACATTATAGAATTCTATATACCTGTTTAAGATGATGAGGCACATTTTCAAGAAATATTTAAATATCTAGCCTTGCAGTCTTGTATTTGCAGAAAATAGCTTTGAAAGAAAGGGGCACTGGTTACCTTTAAAGAGGGGTGTTGAGGGCTTGTTAGTTTACTATGTACTTCTTTTATTCAGGTCTTCTTTTGTATCCTTCAAAATTTCTCAGTAAAGGTTTGTGCTTCTGTTAGGTTTACTTTTAAGTTTCTAAGACTTCTTGTTTCTGTTGTAAATACTATTTTTTCTTTTATCTTATTGGTATGCTGGTATATAAGGATGCTGTTGTATATATCTGGCTGATCTTGAATTCAGTGCCTTTGCGGAGCTCTGTTCTTAGTTCTAATAGATTAATTCTGATGGAATATATGATTTTCTTATATTCAGTTTCTCCTGAATTTTCTACGTAGCCAATCATATTGTTTGTAAATGAAAATTTGGTCTCTTCTTGTTCAATTCTTTTTCTTTGCTATATATTTATTTATTTTTCTATTTTAGGGGGTTGAATTAATCAAGTATATTCTATCCCCAACCCCCACCCCCCTTTTTCCCTTTGCCAGCTCGGAAACAGTTAACTTTAAGTTTTAATGTGCATACTTCATTATATAATTCCTACTGCAATCTAAAGTTATTCTTCCCCAGACTACAGGAATTCAGAGGCAGTTGCAGAAGGAAGGGGACCACCATCAAAGAGATGGGTCTTATAAGATAAAAGAATTTGGTTTGGTCAACATTGCTGGTTCTTAAACAGAATTTAGTAGAGTCAAAGCCTCTATTCTTTGGGGAAGATGCTGCTGAAAAGGGAATTGGTCAGTGAACAAGCTCCCCTGGGACATATGGAAGGAAGCCAGAAAACTAAAGGAAGCAACTAAGATAAGAGTTCAAATTCCACTTTCTCCAACTCTTCCAGCTACACTGGAATCCCTTATTTCAATTCCTCTTTTACTCAGGGCCCCACAGTTAAGCCCTTAATTGACTTCTCATTGTCTTAAACATACAGTTTTTTCCCAGAAGCTTCTTGAGATTGGAAAACATGTCTATATTGTTCAGGGTGCAAAATCAGTATCTGTGGAATCAGAAAGGCTGTATCTTTCCCTTGAGAAGAGAACTGTGAAATGAAATTCTATACAAGTCTCTTTTTATTTAGTCTTGAGTAGAAGTCAGTTACGGGCACTGAGGTTTGTAAGGGAAGCAATCACCTTGAACGAAAATCACTGTGTATTCAGGTGCTGTGCTTTAAATTACCTTTATGTGCTCTGATAAGAATGGTGAAGGTTAAAGAGTATTTTTGACTTAGTGAGCTAAACTTGAATCATATTAATTGATTAATTAGGCTAAGAAGATCCTAAATAAGATTAGATCTGTCCCTTATCATAAGGTAGAGACTTCCTCTGTGATATTTTCCTGAAATTCAATGCAAAGAAGTAAAGATCTTAAGGTCAAACTGTTTTATGATAGCAACAGGGAAGTCTTAGTGAGAGAATTGTAGCCCTTTGACTCCAAGGCTTGTCTTAAACCCAAAAGTTTGTAGAACATATTGTGGATATTTACTTGAAATAATAAAATATGTTATTAGAAGGAATAGTATCATTTTATAAAATATAGATGCCGTATTATACTCAAGCTGTAGATGAGCTACCTCACTAGTCTTTTTTCTCTTTCTTTACTTTGTTCTCCTAATATACAAATATGTTCCATGAAGATTTGTGAGGAGAGAAATTAGTTATTTGCTCTTCTCTCCTGCAGCTGCTGGTATTGAAATAAAGATGCCCCTGGCTGTTTCTGATTCAAGTCCAACTCCAAGCTTTGTTTTTCCCAAATCCTCATGTTAGGTACATGGCAGGTGTTCAATTCATACCTGTTGATTGATTGAATTGAAATAGATGAACTCTCTTTAATAAGGGACCTGGATACTGGCAGGCATTTTCCTCTGGTGTTTTACATGAGAATTTGTCTACCACTGTATTTGGAGTAATCATTTCTGCTGGGCACAAAGTCTGAGGTATGTGGTGAGGATACAATTTCTTGCTCCCGAAAGTATACCAGGTAAGGTACAATGGTTCTAATTAAACTCTCTTTTTTAAGTTTAAAATAAAGCGAATTAAATGCAAGGTAGTGACAAGCTTTGATGAGTTACTACCTTATGGTTTGTTGGTTTGTTTGTATTTTAAACCTGAAGTTGTAGCCAATAATCTTACAAAGAAGAATGTCACTGAAATAGAGGCTGCTGCCACCTCTGCTCTTCAGATTCTTGTTTGTTTCCTTTAGGGTGACATTTGGTGTGGCTTAGAGTCACTGCTGTCAGCAGGCTCCTCCAGGGCAGCAGGGTATTGTCTGACTTGTTTTGTCCACAAGCCATTTTATCCCTGCGAAGACTGACAGCAAATATACTTTTAGCTGAATAACAAGTGGGGGGCGGTGACAGACTGACATTCTTCAGAATTTCTACAGTAACCAGTCAAGCCATTCTGCCTTGGGCCCTGCTCAACCTAGAGTAAAACATTTGGGAAGACTACAGAAGCCCTAGTCTTTATCCAAATGTATCAGAAAAGCTTGGTTTTGGGACAGGAAGGCAGTTTGAAAATTCTCCCCAAAGAAGTGCTTTTGTGAATTAATTGCTTACACAGCAGCAGCCAATGTCCATTACTGAAATGGACGTGTGAAGAAATCAACTTGTTTCTGGTTGGAAAACATTTTCTTTTCTGATTTTTTTTTTTTTTTTGAGTTGGAGTCTCACTCTGTCACTCAGACTGGAGTGCAGTGGCCGCTCCCGGCCACCGCAGCCTCAACCTGCTGGGCTCCGGTGATCCTTCCGCCTCAGCCTTCCAAGTAGCTGGAACTACAGGCCCGCGCTACCCCGCCCGGCTAATTTTTTGATTTATTGTATAGAGATGAGGTCTCGCTTGCCCAGGCGGGTCTCGAACCCGCCGGCTCAGGCAATCCACTCACCTCAGCCTCCCAAGGCGCGGGATTACAGGCTGAGCCACCAAGCCCGGCTGATTTTTAAAATTAAACTGGGAAACAAAAAGTTTTTTTCCCCCCCAAGAGCTAGATTGAGTTCGAGGGCTCGGATATAAACCCAAGGTGAGATAATTCACTGGTTTGGGTGGAATTAAATAGAATTATTTTGGAATTAGTGAGATGCAAATTACTTAAAATCATCTCACTGTGACATCATCATATATTTGAATCATAGATATGAATAATCATATATATGGTTTTGATGAAGGAGGCACCAGGTGAAGAGAGTGTGCATTAATTAAGGGAAAAGAAGCAGCTGGTGATGAATGTCACCTGCTTTATGCTGTGGATGGGGCATTCAATTGACCCTCGAATAACGCAGATATGAATTGCATGGATCCACTGGTATGTAAATACTTTTTCAATAAATATAGTCAGCACTCCATATCTGTATCCAAAAACAAATGGGGATTAAAAAATACGAGGGAGGACCCTCCCAAAAAACCTGAAATGTATTTACAAAAATTGTGTATTTATTCTTACATTTTTAAACTTGTCACCTTCAAATTATTCTCTGTTTGATGCAGTATACCTATCAAGACACTTTTTCCACTGCTCAACACAGTTTTTGAACTTGTCAATTTTGATGTCTTTCATTGCTTCTGTTGTTTTTTGTTTTACTTCCTCCACATTGGCAAAATGTTTCCCTTTGAGGACTTTTTTTCCTGCAGGGAAACAAAAAAGAAATCATTCCAGTTGAGATCGGGTGAATAGGGAGGGCGGGGCACATGGGTCATGCCATTCAGCCAAAACCTGCTGAGCACTCAGCATGGTGTGGGCAGGTGCACTGGTAAATAACCTGTCATGAAATGGGTAAACATGTTAAAAGAATATCCCACAAAAAATTTATTGAAACTGACCGCAGCCTCTCACAACAACGCTAGCTGGTACACAGATGCCATGGGTTCCTAGAACACTTACCTAGTGGGGGGAAGCCTGTACTACAAGGGGCCAGCCCTCTAAAACAATAATTTTTTTTAGGGTCCCCCTTTATGCAGTATTCTTGGGATGTGAACCCCATGTATATGGCAGGCCAAACTTTCATGTCTGGGGGTTGTGCAGGGCCTACTACCAGAACTTGGAATATGCATGGATTTTGGTATCTAAGGAGGGGAGGGGGTGTCCAGGAATCTATCTCCCATGGATACTGAGGGATGACTGTTCTGCCCATCAGAAGAGAAGTGATTAGCTTGTGTCTTTTTTTCCATTTCCTGATGTTCTTTGTAAGTGTTGGGTGGAGAGACTTTACATAGCAAGGTTTGGAGAGGTTCTTGGCAGACCGATGAAAGACTGGAGGAGCCCTAGAAAATGTTCAGCAAGGGAAAAAAGGGGGAAATCATTGGCAACACGTGTGTCCAGCAGAACTTCTTTAGGGGTGAGGAGGTTTTTATAGTTTTGTTTTTGTGAAAAGGATTCATTCAAACAATACTGAAGAGGAAAGAAAATCTCTTTTAAACATCTTATCCAGATATGAGAACACTGTTTGCCATTTTAAAAGATGGGAGATATTACAGCATGTTTATTTATATGCAGGGATTAATCCAGTAGAGAGGGAGAATTGATGATGTAGGAGAGAGGAGCAATCGTTAGAGCTTTTCCCTTGAATGGGATGAGATCTAATATACAGCCGGCAGAGCTTGCTTGATTTGAGTATAGACAATTTTACTATAGAGACAGGAGGTATTCTAGGTATTACATGTTGTAAAATAATCAGTAGTGTATTTTTTTGCTCATATCACAGCCCAGTCCAAATGATGATTCAAGAACCAGGACTTTTTGCTTGGTGTGGCATGTTCATATCAGAATCCTTCAATTCCTGCTGAGCAGGGGGGTTAGAGAGAGTGAGCCCAGAATCTCAAGGGAGACTTTGGGGGTTAGGTATAGAATCGGCTTATCTTACTTTTCCTTACATTCCTTTGGCTAATTAATGTGAATGCTCTAACTCAATGGTAAGAGAGGCTGACAAATGCCATCTTCCTGTTTTCTCAGGGAGGAAAGAGAATTATGAGCTTTAGCCAGTCTCTGTCACAGGAAGGAAGGCAGAACATATGGATGCAAATTGTCTTTTGTTAGTAGATAGAATTGTGGGAATATGTGGAAGTTCTCTTCATTTCTCAGTGAAACAGGAAGCAAGAAATAGGGAGGCAAGAGAGTTAAATGTTTAAATGTTTGAGGAAAGAGAGAATGGTATTGAATGGTTATCTAAGAGGATGGAAAATAAGTGGCTCAGGGAGATGTAGTAGAATATCTCTGAGGGAACTGAAGTCAAGCATTGGTGGGTTGGCTTTTGGCTGCTGTTGGTCAACAGGGCCAATAGTGGAGAGAGAAACTAGAATCTGAAGGCTCCCAGGCATCTATACACTTGCCTGTTATTCTGTCTGGCAGCCATGACATTTCCAAAGCACTTCCCACTGCTTAATTTCTGCCTCCTAAATATCACACAAGTTCCTCTTCTGGCCAGCTCTGACCTGGAACCCTGTAGGGAAAGAAATTCTGGGAAATGTAGTTCCTGGCCTTCGTCAAGGTGACAACAAAGAGTAATACAATATACTTGGCTTTATTTTTCATCAAACCACCTACCTATCACTAGCTGAAGTATTACACATTTATTTTCTTTTAAAATTTTCTTATTATAAAATTTAACTCCATGAAAATAGTGATTTACTTTGTCCTCTGCTGTCATCCCAAGGACCAAGAACAATATCTGATAGAGGAAGTATTTGTTGAATGAATGCATTTTTTTTGACATCCTTCCAGATGCCTTTCTGTGTATAATACATACACAACCACACACACATAGAAATAGTAATAAAATTTTACAGAAGTGAAATCATACATTTACAGCTCTGTACATTTTTGTTTTTTCATTTATTGCAAAGTCCCAGATGTCTTTCAGTAACAATAACTGCTGATCACTATTGCGCTTTAAAAGTTATAGTTTATTCATGTCTATAACAACCTAATTAATTATTAATATAACTAACTACATTAATGTAATTCATTGTTTCTTGATTGCTAGACATAGTGCTAGACTGACTCTCTAGGTTGATAAGGCAGGCTGGATGGAAATCATAGAATGGTCTACATGGGATTCTTTAAATTAAACAAACACAGTATGACTCTTTCAACATGATCTCAGACACATTAATCTATGCAAATATAGTTTGGGTTTTTCCCTAGCCATCTAGCAGGAATACTCTTCAAAGGGTTAGGGGATAGGGTGGGCAGGATATGCGATCTACTCATCAGAAGCTCTTTGTGGAGTGCCAAACTAGACAGAGGTGAGATGACTTGTACTTACTGAATAATATGATCTAAGGGCCATGAGACTTAAAACTTAATGTGCTCAGACTCATAGAGCCTTAGATACCTATGTGTCTTTTTCCTACACATTTTCTCAATTTCCCCACATAAAGGATATGAGAGGAATGAAACAATAAAAGATGAAGCTTATGGAATAAATGATTATGAGTAATCATTTGAAACCCAATTATATACAGTCACCTAGGCTGGAGGTTTAAATTGAGAAACTGATCATATAAGTGAGCTCAAGGAGGGAATGTGCACAAAACTGAATCTGGGACGAGAAAGTGTAGAACCTCTATTTACTTGTCAATATATCACGGACATCCCTCAAAATTAAGAATTTACAGCCTTTATAGTGCATCCAAATCTCACCATAGACCAACTAAATCAACTGTCTGGGAAGGGAGCCCAGACAATGGCCTTTGTGGAATCTAAATAGAGTGAGCATGAAATTTATCACATTTCTTCAATTTTAGTCTGTGCTTTGTTGTTGTTGTTGTTGTTTTTTCTTTTAAAAAAATTTTTATTATAAAGATGTGGGGTACAATTCAGGGTTAGGTATACAAACGTTGACTATGCAGGTACCCTTGTTGATGAGGTATGCCCCTCCTTCCTCTAGCGGTTTCCCTCAACGGCCAATCCCATTCCCTCTCTCCTCAGTTTCCCACTACTGCCAATTGCTTTCTTATAGCATTATAATTGTTCAAGGTCCGTTTATGAGTGAGAACATATGGACCTCTGTTCTTTGTTTCTGTGATAAATCACTGAGTATGATCGACTCAAAATCCATCCAAGTTGCTGCAAAGTCCATATATTTGTC